>CM033474.1:77623977-77640015 GCA_019447015.1 Hymenochirus boettgeri
CTATCTCTGTATTTATCTATCCCTGCTATCTATCTATCTATCTATCATCATCTATCTACTAACCTCCCTACCTATCATCTAACTTTCTATCTATCATCATCTATCTATCTATCTATCTTCTATCTATCTCTATCTGTCTGTCTATCTATCTATCTATCATCTATCTATCACTCATCTACTATCTAGCTACTACTACTATCTAATCTATCTAATCTATCTCCTGTCTATATCTACCTACCTTCAACTCTTCTATCTATCTATCTATCATCTATCTATCTCGGTCTGTCTATCTCATCTATCTTCTGTCTTTCTGTCTATATATCTATCTCCCTTTCTATCTATCTATCTCGTCTACCCCACACCTATTTGCGTTGCATTAGAACCGTTAGCCATTCAAATTAGAAACAAACCCCCAAATTAAGGTTTACAAACTCAGAGAACATTCTGCCTAATGAGTATGTATGCAGATGATTAATATTATATTTAGGAACCGACCCAAAAGAATCACTCCAAACTACTTATTACACAACTATCACCAAATTCAGTCCTTTTTCAGGCTTACATAATCAATTGGACCAAATCCTGCATCTTCCCAATAGATGACAACATACATATACCGGCAACCTACAATACATTAGTCCCAACAGTCACAAAATTTCAAATATTTAGGAATCAATATACTAGAGCACCACAAAATTTATGACCCAAACATTTCTCCCCTAATAGACCTGTTAAAAAATAAATTCCAGGTCTGGAAACAATCTCGCTCCAATATATGGGGGAAATCATGCTGATCAAAATAGTACTCCTTCCAAAGATTCTATATACCCTGCAACACAGTAGGTTTTTATCCCAACACCAATTTTCAACAGATAGATAGTCTAATCTATCATCCTCATGGTCAACAGAATGGCGAAAGTCAAGCTGAAACTCTACAACATCCCTAAATCCCAAGCTGGCCTTTCATTGCCAACTTCCAACTATACTATTTGGCAGGACAAATGAAATACTTTATGGAATGGATAATACCCCCTCCCCCAGACCCACAAGATACACCACCCCTCAATATACGACCCCGAGAAAATGCTGCAATCCTACTTAATATCGTTACCCATATCCCCTGGAATCACCAAGAAACTATCTCCCGGTGGGCACCTCCTTACATGTCCAACAACATAAGGTCTGGCAGCGATAAACAAACTAATCCACATCCATTTGGGGAGGCGCCTCTGTGGCATAACAAAAAATACTCTGAACTGGCATCCTTTTCCCCTAGTGCTATCTGGGAGGGAAGGGGTGTCCAATATTTCTCTCCCAAATTATACAAGGCAACACCCTCAAACCGTTTGCCTACAGCACAATTACAACTACCCAATGCCTTCTACTTCAGATATCTCCAACTCGTCCTGTATAGGTACTGAATTTAAACGGCCTACAAACCCAATGTGTAACCACCCGGTTATTCAAATTATGAAAAATGATGGGGAGAGACGCTTGGTATCTATAGTGTATAGATATTTGATAGGTCAGACGTATCCGCAGAATCACCCGTATTATCTCCAAATGGACAAAACTTATACCCACATTAACTACAGAATACTGGGATGAAATGGCAGAATCACATATACGCGGGCATCCCAATCAGCCAATAAAAATTAATCCAATTCTATATACTGCATCAGTCATATTTATCCCCAAAACGAATGGCACCGCATGTCCCCCAGATATAGCGACTCTCTGCTATTTATCTATCTATCTATCTATCGATCTATCTCTGCTATTTATCTATCTCTGCTATCTATCTATCTATCTATCTATCTATCTATCATCTATCTACCTACCTACCTACGCTAACCTATCTATCTATCCTACCTTCTATCTATCATCTATCATGATCTCTATCTATCTATCTCTGTCTGTCCTAACTATCTATCACTCCATCTATCTATCTATCAACTCCCTCTATCTATCCTATCACTGCCATCTATCGATCTAGCTACTACTATCTATCTAATCTATCTATGCTGTCCTATCATCTCTCTACCTACCTATCTGATCTAGTCTATCTTCTATCTATAATCTGTCTATTCTACCTACCTATCTACCTTTCTGATTATCGTATCTCCCTTTCTTCTAGTCTATCTATCTATCTATCTCTGCTATCTATCTAGCAAAATCAAATCAAATCACTGAAACAACAGAGCTTTATTGGCAGGATCATTTAACATTTTGACTTGCCAAGCAAACAAAAATAATAACAAAATAATAAAACATGTTAGTCTTAGATGGTTTACGGTAGGGGACATGGGTATCAATGGATAATGTATATATGGACGTACTCGATAACAGGGTATATTGGGTTTTATAAGTCTTTAAGTCGATTGGGAAGGTATAAAGTGGATCAATTGGGCAAGTACATCCTTGGACATAAGGTTCATTTATGGACTCCTCTACATCTGTGCCATGCTGTACATAGTGTGCCCCAATATTTACTCGTGGGCTTCATCCTCCTCCCAGCCAGATATAGAGTTTTCTCTCTCCATCTAAGCAGTTGAAGTCTGGGATGTATGTCGACAAGCATCTTGAAATGGGGGTGCGTCCGTTTGTTTTTGTATTTGGGGCAGTGAATAGAAGTGGGTTTTCATCTTCTAACGGTTAACTGTTCCAGTGCTGGGCACAGTCGTTCTCTCTCTGGGGTTAATATGTCTGTATGTGTTGGCCAAATCATTTTTAGACTGTGTGCACTTCAATCTGTGAACTCAGGACTTGTCTCTCTTTATGGTTGTGATATTCTCCCTGTATGGGGCCAGTTGTTGTATCTCTGTCCATGGCCTGGTATATAGTTAGTTTTTCTTTGGGACTTTGTTATTTCTTCCATCTCATCCACGTTAATCCACATTGGCTCTTGGTTATGGCGGCTGGTGATTTGAGTTAGACAGGCTCTGTGAGTGGTGGGTTTGATTGTTAGTAGGGCACTGATGAAGTTGTTTTTCAGTTGCACATTGTCTTTTCCTGGTCTTTGTTTGTTAGAGCTTTATAATGGTAAGAGTTGGGGCTGCCTGTTCTGTAGGTGAGCCCAGAATATAGGGCCCTTTTTTGCATCCAAGCAGTATGGGAATCTTCCAAGCTCAGCCCGAAAAGCGCTGTTTGGATTACTGTGATGGACCTTGAGGAGTGCTACAGATTCGAGACTGGAGTAATTTCTGGTGGCCAGATTTCCCAATTTTTTTTTTGAAAACTTTTGGGGGGGGGGGGGTCCCCCCGAATAGGAGACAGGCCCCATACTTCACTGCCATAGAGTAAGGATTTTGGAAATGACAACTGTCCAGGATTTTAACGCAGACTTTTCCCGGTGGCTTTGAGGTGATCAGTTGTTTTCTTCTTGCCTCAGAATGTTCGGTCTGGCTTTTTGTTTTCAAAGTCTCTATTCAGCTGCCCTTAAGCTCCCAGAAATGGGTTTGCATCTCCCAGGCCCGGATAAGTATATTTCATCTGTTCTGCTGAGTATCCAATAACCACGTATTCAAGTTGAATGAAAGGTCATGTGTTGATTTTTTTTTTGTTTTTCTTCTGGAACATCATAATTTTCATGTTTAATTTGGATTATTGGAAGTGCCCAGTTGCGCTGAATTTCCTCCAGGATGGTTAGACTGTCCCTTGTAGGCCCTCTCTGTGGTGATACAGTAATGGTCATCTTGCTTAATAAGCGAACTTTACATTGGTGTCCTGTAGAGTATCGTCCTGGTGCGGATGGGTTTCTCGAGCTGCTGTCAGTTGTTATGTAGTGTAAGAGAGTTGGGACCTTCAGACTACATCCTTGTCACTCCCGCGACCTCAGGAGTATGAAGTTCTTTTCCCATTCACTTTGTACAAACTGCATTTATTACGATATAAGCTCTTGATAAACACATAGTGTTTTCCCGCCTATTCCATCCTCCAGAATTTTAAGGAATAGGCCTTGGGTGGCCACACTGCTCAAATGCCTTTTTAAAATCCACAAAGCAGGCAAATACTTTCCCATTCCTTCCTTGTGTTGTGGACATGAATGATTATGAGGCTGTGCAAAGTATAGATGATGATCAGTGGTACGATGGTTTGTGTAAGGAAACCCAGCTTGGCTTTTACGTCTCTGAGATGTTACTGTTGTGTGAGGAAAGTAATGATCTCTTATTAGAAATGCTGTTTATACATTTTTCCAGTACAACCTGCCTCACCAGATGGCCTCTGTAGTTGGCTGATCAATAACGGTCTCCACTTTTGTGGATTGTGTGATCAGACCTGATTCATACTTCAGGAAAGTGCCCAACATATCGGACTAGGTTAATATTTGGGATTTGCAGTATGTATTTCAGGGATCTGTATTTTGATCATTTCGGGATAATTCCATCCTACCTCCCGGCTTTTTTGCTTTTAAGAGCTTAATTTTTGTTAGCTTTTCCTGCAGTGTTAATAGCAAGTGGTGTCTAAATGGGTTTTTTGTAAGTCCTTGATCTTCTCCCCCTATTCTTTAGTTTGTGTTGATGATCTGGTTTTGGTTCTGGAGTAAGATCTTGTTAGGGATATCCTTTGTAGGTCCTTTAAAGTAAGTGGAAACCAAAGACTGTTGGCCTCAGATTGGGGTCTCTCCGGAGTGTCGCGCATTGGTCACGCTCGCTGTGTGTGTTGGTTTGGATTTTGTGCCAATGTGATTCCAAGTCTCCCAGAATGAGTTGTCTTGGAGAGATTGTGTCGGTGTTTTTAAGGTTACGTGAATGTAGTTTTTGGTTTTTCTTTTCCTGAGGTAATTATATTGACGTGAGGTAGACACTCAATAAGCTAACTTTAGCTCATCGTCACTAGGTGCATCTGTGTTTTTTTCTTGAGATCTATCTATCTATCTACCTACCTACCCTTACCTAGCATCTATCTACCATACCTACCTACCACCCCTACCCTATCTATCTAATCTAGCATCTATCTATCTATCTATCTATCTACTATCTATCTATTCTATCTCTATTATCTTAGATCTATCCTGCTTCTATTATTCTATCTTCTATCTCTGATTTTTATCTATCTCTGCTATCTAGTCCATCATCTATCTATCTATCTATCTATCTATTCTATTTAATCTATCCATCTATCTCTGTATCCATCTATCTCTGCATCTATCTATCTATCTATGCTATCTAGCTCTCTGCTACCTCTATCTATCATTCTCTGCTATCTATCTATCTATCTACTATCTATCTAATCTTATCTATCTATCTCTGCTATCTATCTTCTGGCTACTATCATCTATCTCGCTAGCTATCGATCTATCTATCTATCGTATCTCTGTCCCCGTCTATCCTCTATCTTCTAGCTTACTACTATCTTTCTATCTATCTATCATCTATCTACCTACCTAACCTACCTACCGACGTATCTATCTATCTATCGATCTATCTATCTATCTACTATCTATCTATCTATCTATCTATCGTAGCTATCTATCTATCTCTGTCTATCTATCTACCTACCGTACCTACCTATCATCTATCTATCTACCTACCTACCTACCTACCAACCCCCCCCCTCATCTATCTATCTATCTCTATCGCTATCTATCTACTCTCTCGCTATCTAGTATTATCTATCTCTCTTGATATTCATCCTATCTCTGCTATCATCATCTATCTACTACTATCATCTATCTCTGCTAATCTATTTATCTCTGCTATCCATCTATCTCGCGATCCCATCTATCTATCTTCTAATCATCTTCTATCTATCTATCTCTGTCTATCTATATATCTATCTATCTCTGATATTTATCTATCTCTGCTATCATCTATCTATCTATCTATTCTAGCTATCTATCCTCGCTATCTATTTTAGCTCTGCTATCCATCTATCTCGGCTATCTATCTATCTACATATCTATCAATCTATCTCTGCTATCTATCTATCTATCTACTCTATCTAGTCTATCTATCGTATCTATCTATCTATCTCTGCTACTATCTATCTGTGCTATTTATCTATCTCTGCTATCTATCTATCTTCTATTTTTCTATCTGTCTGTCTGGTCTGTCTGTTCTGTCTAACTCATCTGATCGTATCTCTGCTATAGATCTGGTCTGTCTCAACTATCTATCTATCTCTGTTATCTATCTTGCATCTAACTCTATTCTTCTATCTATCTACTATCTATCTATCGTCTGCTTATCTCCTGCCTATCTATCTATCTTCTATCTATCATCTTCTATCACTATCTCTGCTATCTATCTATCTCTGCTATCTATCTATCTATCTATCTATCTATCTCTATCTATCTCTCTATCTATCTATCTATCTTCTGCTATCTGTTCTCTGCTATCTATCTACTATCGTCTGCTATCTATCGATAGCCTCTGTCTTCTATCTACCTCACACCTACCTTCATCTTCTATCTCCGTACCTACCTAACCTCCACCCCCACCCTTCTATCTATCTATCTAATCTTATCGCTATTATCTATCTATCTCTGCTATCTATATATTCGTTATCTATCTCTGATATTTACTATCTATCTATACTCTGCTATCTGCTACTGCTATCTATCTATCTATCTCTGCACTCTATCTATCTCATCTATCTATGCTATCTATCTATCTATCAATCTATCTATCGCAATCTATTCTGCTGACTTGTATCTATCTATCTCTGCTATCTATCACTATCTATCTATCTTCCTACTATCTATCTATCTCTGCTGTATCTGTTCTGCTCATCTATCTATATAAATCTTCTAATCCATCTGCTAGTCTATCTATCTATCTATCTTATCTTGTCTATCTATCTATCTATCCTATCTATCTATCTCGCGCCTAATCTAGCGAGCGGGGCGATGGTACGAATGCGATCTTGCGATCTAGCTATCGGTCGATTGGAGCTGCGGGCGGTCCGAGCTAGCTGATCTGGCTGGCTAACGATCTATCGATCGGGCGATCGAGCTGTCTGGCGGGGCGAACTATCGATCGCTGCGAGCTAGCGCGGCGAGCTATCGAGCGGACTAGCTAGCGAGCTATCGATCTAGCTATCGGGGCGGGCTAGCGAGATCTGGCTACGAGCTATCGTCTGGCGAAACTACGAGCGCTCTGCTTCGAGCGAAGCTACTCTAGCTAGCGAGCAATCTAGCGCTGCTAGCGAGCGACTAGCGATCTATTAGCGAGCTTCGAGCTAGCTAGCGAGCGCTCTATCCTAGCGACGAGCTGGCGATTTATCTAAGCGGGCGGGCCGGGCGGGGCTGGCTTCGGGCGAACGAGCGAGCGAGCTCGCTAGAGATCTGGCCGGCCTTAACTAGCTAGCAGCGCGGTGAGCGATCGCGGCTTCTAAGCGATCTCTGCTAGCGAGCTATCTAGCTCTGCTATCGCGGCGATCGAGCCGACGAGCTGAGCGAGCGATCTATCGAGCTAGCGAGCGAGCAATCGATCGAGCAAGCAGCTCTGCTGAGCTAGCTAGCTCTGCGATCTATCTAGCGAGCTAGCTATTTCTGCTAGCTAGCTAAGCTATCTAGCGCTGCGAGCGGGGGCCGCCTGCGAGCGAGCGAGCTAGCGCGGGCGAGCGAGCGAGCTATCGAGCGATCGCGTCGAGCGATCTTCTGGGCGAGGTATCGATCAGGGGGCGATCGAGCGAAGCGAGGCGGTGCGAGGAGCTAGCTGGCGGCTGTCCCGAGCGGGGGCGTCGGGCGAACGAGCTGATCCGGCGATCGATCGGGTCTGTCTAACGAGCTAGCGAGCGCGGCGTCGAGCGCGGCCAGGGAGCTATTGATCATCGTATCGAGCTATCGAGCTATCTACTATCTAGCGAGCATCACGGCTATCGATGGTAGCGAGCGGCTACTATCTATCTAAGCGAGCGATCTGATGGATCGCGCAAGCGAGCGCGGCTATCGGAGGCTAGCTCGGCGAGCCGATCTATCTCTGCGATGTATCTACTAGCTCGGCGAGCTATCGTCTGGCTATCTTCTATCGGTCGAGCGCGGCAGCTAGCCGAGCGAAGGAGCTATCGAGTGATTCTAGCGCGGAGAATTGAGCTAGCGAGCGAGCGAGCTAGCTGTCTAGCTAGCAGCGAGGTATCGAGCGAGCGAGGTCTGGCGGGCTAGCTATCTAGCTATCGGAGCTAGCACGGTCAACTCCCAAACCCTGCCATCGATCGAATCTAGATACTACGAGCTATCTAAGCGATCTATGCGATCGAGCGCTGCGAGCGATCGGCGCGGCGAGCGAGTCGGGCGGGCGCGAGGCGAGCCGATCGAGCTCGGCGAGTGATCGAGCGAGCTATCTATCTATCGCGATTAAGCATCTATCGATGCTATCTCGGAGAGTGGCGAGCGCGGGCGAGCTAGCTAGCGCCGCGCTATCGATGCTACGGTCTAGTGGCAGCCGAGCTAGCTGGCGAGCGAGCGGCGGGGCGAGTGGAGCTATGCGGGCTGGCTGGCGAGCGGTCTGGCCTGGGCTCAACGAGCGAGCCGATCGCTGCTATCGAGCGGGCCGGGCGAACGGCGAGCTAGCGCGCGATCGTCTCGGCGATCTATCGAGCTAAGCACGCGGCTAGCTAGGAAGCGAGCTAGCTATCTAGCGAGCGAGCTATTTATCTTGCAAGCGAGCGCGGCTAGCGATCGACGCGGGCGATCTAGCGAGCGCGGCTAGGTGAATCGAGCTCGGCGAGCGATCTGAGCGGGCCGAGCGATCTAGCTGTGCGATCTAGGCGGGCGAGCGCGCGAGCGCGATTCCGAGCGATGGAGCGAAGCTCGGAGAGGGGAATCTATGCGAGCGAGCGGGGGCTATCTAGCTATCGAGCAGCTCATCTAGCGAGCTATCGAGGGCCTGGTCGGGGCGGTCTACTAGCGAGCGAGCGAGCTAGCAGCGAGCGAGCGAGCTATCTATGCGGGCTGTCGAGCCGATCTAGCGAGCTATCTATCGATCCTAGCGATCTAGCGACGATCGAGCACTCCATCTATCGATCTAAGACTACGAGCTATCGAATCTATCGAGGCTATCTAGCGCGGCTAGCTAGCGCGCGCGGGGCGACGAGCGGGCGGTCCCTAAACGAGCGAGCTAGCGAGCCTCGGCGAGGTAGCTATCGATCTATCTAGCGATGCGAGCTAGCGTCTAGCGCTATTAATCTATCTATCGACGAGCTCTGGTAGGGAGCGCCGCTGCTATCGATCGATCTAGCTATCGAGCAGCTAGCGATCTAACCTCCTACCTATCGCTCTAACTTTTCTCGCGAGCGATCGCGTATCGAGCGACGCTCTACGAGCTATCTCTATCGGCTGTCTCACTATCGATCAATCAATCTATCTAGCACGCAAGTCGAGCGAGCGAGCTACGCGACGAGCGATCGAAGCTACGAGCGAGCGCGGTCTATCTAACCGACCGTAGCAACCGGCATCGATCGAGCTAGCAGCTTCTATCTACGCGGGTCCTGGCCGAGCGATCTATCTCTGGCGGCTGTCGAGATATCTAAGCGCCTTGCGATCGACTTCGCGGCCGAATCCCCACACCTAGTTTTTGCGTTTGGCATTAGAACCGTTAGCCCTTCAGAAATGAGAAACACCCCCCAAATTAAAAGGTTTACAAACTCAGAGAAAGTCTGCCCTAGGAGGTAATGTAGGCAGATGATATAATCTTATATTTAGCCGAGGCTCCAACAGATCACCCAAACTACTTTACACCACTGATCTATCTTCTCGTTCTATCTATCTCTGTCTAACTATCTATCCTCTCTGCTATCTTATCTATCTATCTATCTATCTATCTACTATCTATCTAGCTATCGATCTATCTATCTATCTATCTATCTATCTATCCTAGCTATCTACTATCTCTGCTATCTATCTATCTGTCTCCTGCTATCGATCTATCTCTGCTATCTTATCTATCTATCTATCTATCTATCTATCTATCTATCTATCTATCTATCTATCTATCTATCTATCTCTGCTATATCTATCTATCTCTGTCTTCTATCTATCTGTCTCTGCTATCTATAATCTGCTATCTATATCCTATCTATCTATCTATCTATCTATCTATCTATCTATCTCTGCTATCTATCTATCTATCTATCTATCTATCTCTGCTATCTATCTATCTCTGCTATCTATCTATCTCTCAATGCTATCTATCTATCTATCAATATACTCTGCTATCTCTGTCTATCTATTTCTGCTATCTATCTATATCTGCTATCTATCTATCTATCTATCTATCTATCTATCTATCGCTATTATCTATCTATTGATCTATCTCTGCTATTTATCTATCTCTGCTATCTATCTATCTATCTATCTATCTATCTATCTCTCTATCTATCTATCTATCTATCTATCTATCGATCTATTACTCTTTCTATCTATCTATCTATCTACTCCATCTAATCTACTATCTATCTATCTACATCTATCTATCTAATCTATCTCTACTATCTATCTCTGCTATCTATCTATCTCTGCTATCTATCTGTCTGTCTAACTATCTATCTCTCTATCTATCTATCTCTGCTATTTATCTATCTATCTATCTATCTATCTATCTATCGATCTATCTCTTCTATCTATCTATCATCTATCTACCTACCTATCTATCTATCTACCTACCTACCTACTATCTATCTACCTTTCTATCTATCTATCATCTATCTCTATCTATCTATCTATCTATCTATCTCCTGTCTAACTATCTATCACTCCATCTATCTATCTATCACTCCATCTATCTATCTAGCTACTACTATCTATCTAATCTATCTCTACTATCTATCTCTGCTATCTCTATCTATCTCTGCTATCTATCTGTCTGTCTAACTATCTATCTATCTCTGCTATCTATCTCTGCTATCTATCTATTTATCTACCTACCTATCTATCTATCTACCTACCTATCTATCTATCTATCTCTGCTATCTATCTATCTCTGCTATCTATCTACTACTATCATCTATCTCTGCTATCTGTCTATCTATTTCTGCTATCTATCTATCTATCTATCTATCTATCGCTATTATCTATCTATTGATCTATCTCTGCTATTTCTATGTATCTCTGCTATCTATCTATCTATCTATCTATCTATCTCTGCTATCTATCTATCTATCTATCTATCTATCTATCTATCTATCTATCTATCTACCTATCTATCTATCTATCTATCTATCTATCTAATCCCTATACCTTCTATCTATCTATCTATCTATCACTCCATCTATCTATCTACTTACTACTATCTATCTAATCTATCTCTACTATCTATCTCTCTATCTATCTATCTCCTGCTATCATCTGTCTGTCTAACTATCTATCTCTGCTATCTATCTATCTCTGCTATCTATCTATCTATCTATCTTCTATCTTCAATCTATCTATCTATCTATCTATCGTCTATCTACTCATCTATCCTCTTCTATCTATCTATCATCTTCTACCTCCATCTATCTATCTATCTATCTACTCCACCTATCTCTCTACCTTTCTATCTATCTATCATCTATCTCTATCTATCTTCTCTGTCTGTCAACTATCTATCTACTCATCTATCTATCTATCAACTCCATCTATCTATCTACTACTACTACTATCTATCTATCTATCTCTACTATCTATCTCTGCTATCTACTATCTCTGCTATCTTCGTCTGTCTAACTATCTATCTATCTCTTTGCTATCTATATCTGCTATTTATCATCTATCTATCTACTATCATCTATCTATCGATCTATCTCTGCTATTTATCTATCTCTGCTATCTATCTATCTACCTACCTATCTATCTATCTACCTACCTATCTATCTATTTACCTATCTATCTATCTATCTATCTATCTATCTATCTATCTATCTATCTATCTCTGCTATCTATCTCATCTTCATATATCATATCTCTGCTATCTATCTATCTATCGCTATTATCTATCTATTGATCTATCTCTGTATCTATATCATCTATCTCTATCTACTACTTATCTATCTATCTCCTCTATCTATCTATCTCTGTCTATCTATCTATTTCTCTATCTATCTATCTATCTATCTATCACTCCATCTATCTATCTAGCTACTGCTATCTATCTAATCTATCTCTACTATCTATCTCTGCTATCTATCTGTCTGTCTAACTATCTAAGTATCTCTCTCTGCTATCTATCTATCTATCTATCTATCTATCTATCTATCTATCTATCATCTATCTATCTATCTATCTCTGTCTGTCTAACTATCTATCACTCCATCTATCTATCACACTCCATCTATCTATCTATCACTCCATCTATCTATCTAGCACTACTATCTATCTAATCTATCTCTACTATCTATCTCTGCTATCTATCTATCTCTGCTATCATCTATCTCTGCTATTTATCTATCTATCTATCTATCTATCGATCTATCTCTGCTATTTATCTATCTCTGCTATCTATCTATCTATCTATCTATCTATCTATCTATCTATCTATCTATCATCATCTATCTCATATCCTCTGCATTTACTATCGATCTCTCTATCACTATCTTACCTACCTATCATCTATCTACCTACTATCTATCTATTTACCTATCTATCTATCTATCTATCTAATCTATCTATCTATCTATCTCTCTATCTATTATCTATCTATCTATCTCTGCTATCTATCTATCATCTATTCTATCTATTATCTATCTCTATATTCTATCTATCTATCTATCTATCTATCTTCATCTTCTATCTACTTTCTATCTATCTACCATCTATCTATCTTCTCTGTCTATCTATCTATTTCTCTCTATCTATCTATCAATCTATCACTCTTCATCTATCTATCTAGCTACGCTATCTATCTAATCTATCTCTACTACTCTATCTCTGCTATCTATCTGTTCTACTATCTAAGTATCTCTGCTATCTATCTATCTTCTATCTATCTATCTAATCTATCTATCTATCTATCTATCTATCTATCTCTTCCTGTCTAACTATCTATCACTCCAGCTATCTATCTACCTCATCTATCTATCACTATCACTCCTCTATCTATCTACTACTGCTATCTATCTAATCTATCTCCTATCTATCTCTGCTATCTATCCTGTCTGTCGTAACTATCGAATATCTCTGCTATCTATCGTATCTATCTATCTATCTTATCTAATCTATCTATCGATCATACTCTGCCTGTCTATACTATCTAGCACTCCATCTATCTATCACTGCCATCGTATCTATCACTATCATCGATCTATCTATCTAGCTCTCTATCTATCTATCTCTCCTCCTATCTCTCTCTGCATCTATCTATCTCTGCTATCTATCTCTGCTATTTATCTATCGATCTATCTTCTAATTCTGATCTACCTGCTATTTATCTATCTCTGCTATCTATCTATCTATCTATCTCATCTATCAATCTATCCTACCTACCCTACCTACCTCACCTATCTATCTATCTACCTATCTATCTATCATCTATCTATATATCTATCTATCTATCTCTGTCTGTCTAACTATCTATCACTCCATCTATCTATCTATCACTCCATCTATCTATCTATCACTCCATCTATCTATCTAGCTACTACTATCTATCTAATCTATCTATCCTGTCTTCATCTACACTACCTATCTATTATCACTATCTATATCTGGCTACTACCTCTCTACCTTTCTATCTATCTATTATCTCCCTTCTATCTTCTATATTCTATCTACTATCTATCTCTGTCTATCTACTAGCAAATCAAATCAAATCACTGAAATCAAAAGAGCTTTATTGGCAGGATCATTTACATTTTGACTATTGCCAAGCAAACAAAAAATAATAAAATAATAAAAAAATGTTAGTCTTAGAGGTTTAGCGTTAGGGGGACATGGGTATCAATGGATAATTAATATATGGACAGTACTATAAAGGGTATATTGGGGTTTTAGTCTTTAAAGTCGATTGGGGAAGGATAAAGGGTAATTGGGCAAGTAATCCTTGGACATTGAGTTCATTTATGCTCCTCTCAGTCTGTGACATGCGTTACATATGGTGCCCCAATATTTACTGTGCTCATCCTCTCCCAGCAGGATATAGAGTTTTCTCTCTCCATCTAAAGCAGTTGAAGTCTGGATATAGTCCGACAGCATCTTGAAATGGGGTCCCGTATTGTTTTGTATTTGGGGCAGTGTAGAAGGAAGTGGGTTTCATCTTCTAGTCTAACGGTTCCCTGGTCACAGTGCTGGCACAGTCTGTTCTCCTCTTGGTTTATGTCTGTTCTGTGTTGGTGGCATTCTAGTTCTTACTGTGTGCACCAATCTGTAGAGAATCAGGACTTGTCTCTCTTTAGGGTTTGTGATATTCTCCAGTAGGGGGCAGTTTGTAGTCTCTGTCCAGTGCCTGTATATAGTTAGTTTTCTGGGACTTTTTATTTCTTCCATTCATCCACGTAATCAAATTGGCTCTTGGTTATGGCGCTGTGATTTGAGGTTTGACAGGCTCTGTGAGTGTGGGTTTGATGTTAGTAGGGAGCGATGATTGTTTCGTGCACATGGCTTTTACCTGGTTCCTTTGTGTGTATTGAGGCTTATAATGGTAAGAGTTGGGGGCTGCTGTTCTGTAGGTGAGCCCAGAATGATGGGCCCTTTTTTGTCATCTCAAGCAGTAATCGGAATCTGCCAAGCTCAGCCCAAAAGCGCTTGTTTGATGTACTGTGATGGACCTGGAGGGTGCTTAACAGATTCGAGATGGAGTATTTCTGGTGGGCCAGATTCCCATTTTGATTGGTTCTGAATAGGAGACAGGGCCCCATACTTCACTGCCATAGAGTAGGATGTTGGGAAATTACACTGTCAAGATTTTAAGACTAGACTTTTAACCGGTGGTTTGAGTGATAACAGTGTGTTTCTTATTGCATATAAAGGTTCGGTCTGCTTTTGTTTTCAAAGTCTCTATAGCTGCCCTTAAGCTCCCAGAATGGTTGATCTCCAGGCCGGATAAGTATATTTCTCTTGTCTGCTGAGTATCTCGTTTATTCAAAGTGAATGAAGGGTCATGTGTTGATTTGTTTGTTTTTTGTCTTCTTCTGGAAACATCATAATTTTCATTTTATTGGATTTATGGGAAGTGCCCAGGTTGCGCTGAATTTCTCCAGGATGGTTAGACTGTGGGCCACTCTCTGTTGGTGATAGCAGTAAGTGGTCACTGCGTAGTAGCAGGAACTTTACAATTGGTGTCATGTAAGATAAGTCCTGTGTGCTGATGAGGTTTCTTAGAGCTGTGCAGTTGGTTGGTGTAGATGTTAAAGGAGTTGGACACCAGACTACATCCCTTGTCTGACTCCCCGACCTTGCAGGAAGTATGAAGTGCTTTTCCATTCACTTTTACACTGTGCATTTATTACCGTATAAAGGCTCTTGATACACATAATGTTTTCCCACCTATTCCACTCTCCAGAAGTTTTAGGAAAGGCCTGGGGTGCCACACCTGCATCAAATGCCTTTTTAAAATCCACAAAGCAGGCAAATTTTCCCATTCCTGTGTTGTGGACATGATGATTTATGAGGCTGTGCAGAGTATAGATGTGATCAGTGGTACGATGGTTTGGTAAGAACCCAGCGGGCTTTTACTGAGAGTTATGTTGTGTGAGGAAAGAATGATTCTCTTATTTAAATGCTGTTATACAGTTTTCCAGCTTACACTGCTCACACAGATGCTCTGTAGTTGGCTTGGATCAAACGGTCTCCACTTTTGTGGATTGGTGTTATCAGACCTTGATTTCAGACTTCAGGAAAGTGCCCAACATATAGGACTAGGTTAATAGTTTGGATATTGCAGTATGTATTTCAGGGGAGGCTGTATTCATCATTTCGTCTATCTATCTATCTCTGCTATCTATCTCTGCTATCTATCTATTTATCTATCTATCGATCTATCTATCTATCTATCTATCTATCTATCTATCTATCTATCACTGCTATCTATTTATCTATCTATCTATCTATCTATCTATCTATCTATCTATCTATCTATCTATCTATCAATCTATCTCTGCTATCTATCTCTGCTATCTATCTAT
>CM033474.1:77642619-77662584 GCA_019447015.1 Hymenochirus boettgeri
TACCTACCTACCTATCTATCTATCTACCTATCTATCTATCTCTATCTATATATCTATCTATCTATCTCTGTCTGTCTAACTATCTATCACTCCATCTATCTATCTATCACTCCACTTCTATCTATCACTCATCATCTTCTAGCTACTACTATCTATCTAATCATCTATCTGTCTATCATCTATCTACCTACTACTATCTCACTTCTATCTAATCTTCTATCTACCTACCTTCTACACGCTTTCTATCTATCTATCTCCTTTCTATCTATCTATCTATCTATCTACTCCTCTGTCTATCTCCTAGCAATCAAATCAAATCACTGAAATCAAAAAGAGCTTTATTGGCAGGATCAATTTACATTTTGACATTGCCAAAGCAAACAAAAAATATAAAATAATAAACCATGTTAGTCTTAGAGGTTTACGGTAGGGGGACATGGGTAATCAAGGATAATTAATATATGGACAGTACTATAAAGGGTATATTGGGTTTTAGTCTTTAAGTCGATTGGGGAAGGATAAAGGGATAATTGGGCAAGTAATCCTTGGACATTGAGTTCATTTATGCTCCTCTCAGTCTGTGACATGCGTTACATAGTGTGCCCCAATATTTACTGTGGCTTCATCCTCTCCCAGCAGGATAAGAGTTTTCTCTCTCCATCTAGGCAGTTGAAGTCTGGGATAAGTCCCGACAGCATCTTGAAATGGGGGTCCCGTATTGTTTTGTATTTGGGGCAGTGTAATAGGAAGTGGGTTTCATCTTCCTAAGGTTACTGGTCACAGTGCTGGCACAGTCTGTTCTCTCTTGGTTTATATTGTCTGTCTGTGTTGGCCAAAATTCTATTTCTAGACTGTGTGCACTCAATCTGTAGAGACTCAGGCTTGTCTCTCTTTAGGGTTTGTGATATTCTCCAGGTAGGGGGCCAGTTTGTAGTCTCTGTCCAGTGCCTGGTATATAGTTAGTTTCTGGGACTTTTTTATTTCTTCCATTCATCCACGTAATCCAATTGGCTCTTGGTTATGGCGGCTGTGATTTGAGGTTTAGACAGCTCTGTGAGTGTGGGTTTGATGTTAGTAGGAGCTGATGAGTTGTTTCCAGTGCACATGGCTTTCCTGGTCTTTGTTTGTATTGAGCTTTATAATGTGTAAATGTTGGGGTGCTGTTCTGTAGGTGAGCCCAGAATGATGGCCCTTTTTTGCATCTCAAGCAGTAATGGGAATCTGCCAAGCTCAGCCCGAAAAGCGTTGTTTGATGTACTGTGATGGACCTGGAGGAGTTGCTTACAGAATTCGAGATGGAGTATTTCTGGTGGCCAGATTCCCATTTTGATTTGGTCTGAATAGGAAGAGGGCCCCATACTTCACTGCCATAGAGTAGGATTTGGGAAAATGACACTGTCAAAGATTTTAAGAGCCAGACTTTACCGGTGGTTTGAGGTGATACAGTTGTTTTCTTATTGCATAGAAGGTTTGCTGCTTTTTGTTTTCAAAGTCTCTATAGCTGCCCTTAAGCTCCCAGAATGTTGATCTCCAGGCCGAGATAAGTATATTTCTCTGTTCTGCTGAGTATCTCGTTATTCAAAGTGAATGAAGGGTCATGTGTTTGATTTTTTGTTTTTCTTCTGGAACATCATAATTTTCATTTTATTGGATTTATGGAATTGCCCAGGTTGCGCTGAATTTCTCCAGGATGGTTAGACTGTCTTGTAGGCCACTCTCTGTTGGTGATAGCAGTAAGTGGTCATCTGCGTAGAGCAGGAAACTTTACATTGGTGTCATGTAGAGTAAGTCCTGGTGCGGATGAGGTTTCTAGAGCTGCTGCCGTTGGTTGATGTAGATGTTAAAAGAGTTGGACTCAGACTACATCCTTGCTGACTCCCCGACCTTGCAGGAAGTATGAAGTTCTTTTCCCATTCACTTTTACACTGCATTTATTACCAGTATAAAGGCTCTTGATAACACATATGTTTTCCTCCCACCTATTCCACTCTCCAGAAGTTTTAGGAATAGGCGGGGTGCCACACTGCATCAAATGCCTTTTTAAAATCCACAAGCAGGCAGAATATTTTCCCATTCCTTGTGTTGTGGACATGATGTTTATGAGGCGGTGCAAAGTATAGATGTGATCAGTGGTACGATGGTTTGGTAAGAACCCAGCTTGGCTTTTACTGAGAATGTTATGTTGTGTGAGGAAAGTAATGATTCTCTTATTTAGAATGCTGTTATACAGTTTTCCCAGTACACTGCTCACACAGATGCCTCTGTAGTTGGCTGGATCATAACGGTCTCCACTTTTGTGGATTGGTGTTATCAGACCTTGATTTCAGACTTCAGGAAGTGCCCAACATATGGACTAGGGTTAAATAGTTTGGATATTGCAGTATGTATTTCAGGGGAGCTGTATTTGATCATTTCGGGTAGAGATTCCATCCGTACCCACTGGCTTTTTTATTTGTAAGAGCTTAATTTTGTTAGCTAATTCCTGCAGTGTTATAGGTGTGCTAAGGGTTTTAAGTCCTTGATCTTCTCCTCCATATTCTTAGTTTGTTGATGATCTGGTTTTGTCTGGAGTAAGATCTTGTGTAGGGATTCCTTTGTACAGGTCTTTAAAGAGTGAAACCAGGCTATCTATCTATCACTCCATCTATCTATCTAGATACTACTATCTATCTAATCTATCTATGCTATCTATCTCTGCTATCTATCTATTGATAGATAGTAGTAGATTAGATAGATCGAGATGATAGATAGATAGATAGTGGCTAGATAGATAATAGTAGATAGATAGATAGATAGATAGATAGATAAGATAGACACGTCTGATAGATAGTGTATAGAATGATAGATAGTAGATAGATAGATAGAAGACAGACAGAAACATAGAATAGATAGATAGATAGATGATAGATAGATAGATAAAGATAGATAGATAGATAAATTCAGGATAGATCATAGATAGATAATATCGATAGATATATAGCATAGATCGACAGATAGATAGATTAGCAGATAGATAGATAGCATAGATAGATAGAAGATAGCAGAGATAGATAATAGCAGAGATAGATAGATAGCAGAGATAGATGATAGAAGATAGATAGATAGATAGATAGATAGATAGTATAATAGATTAGCGTGATAGATAGATAGATAGCAGAGATAGATAGCAGAGATAGATAGTTAGACAGACAGATAGATAGCAGAGATAGATAGATAGATAGTTAGACAGACAGACAGATAGACAGACAGACAGATAGATAAATAGCACAGATAGATAGATAGAAAGATAGATAGATAAATAGCCATAGTAGATAGATAGCAGAGATAGATAGATGATAGCAGAGATAGATAGATATCAGAGATAGATCGATGATAAGTAATAGCGATAGATAGATAGATAGATAGATAAATAGCAGAGATAGATAGATAGCTAGTTAGACAGACAGATAGATAGCAGAGATAGATAGATAGCAGAGATAGATAGATGATAGATTAAGATAGTAGTAACTAGATAGATAGATGGAGTGATTGATAGATAGATAGATAGATAGGACACAGACATAGATAGATAGATAGATAGAGGATAGATAGAATGATAGATAGATAGATAGATAGATAATATCAGGATATCAGATGATGATAATAGGATAGATAGATAGATAGATAGACGATAGATAGATAGACAGAATAGATAGATGCAGAGATAGATAAATAGCATAGATAGATAGATAGCAGAGATAGATAGTAGCAAGATAGATGGATAGATAAATAGATAATAGATTAGATATTAGATGATAGATAGATAATAGATAGCAGTGATAGATAGATAGATAGATAGATAGATAGATAGATAGATAGATAGATAAAATAGATAGATAGCAGAGTAGATAGCAGAGATAGATGATAGTTAGACAGACAATAGATAGCATAGTAGTATAGAAGACCGAGATAGATCAGACAGAGATAGATAATAGCAGATAGATAGAAAAATAGATAGATAGAATAGACACAGATAGATAGATAGCAGAGATAGATATAGTAGATAGATAGATAGCAGAGATAGATAGATACGATAGCAGAGATAGATAGCAGAGATAGATAGAATAGATAGATAGCAGAGATAGATAGATTAGATAGATAGATAGCAGAGATAGATAGATAGCAGAGATAGATAGATAGATAGATAGATAGATAGATAGATAGATAGATAGATAGATAGATAGATAGCAGAGATAGCAGAGATAGCAGAGATAGATAGATAGCAGAGATAGCAGATAATATACGATAACAGAGATAGATAGATAGTTAGCAGGCACACCCGAGATCCAGAGAGAGATAGTTGTCAGGAGACAGCCCAGCGCCTCAGAGACCAGCCACAGAGATAGATAGTCAGCCAAAGAGCACCAGGCGCAGCAGCAGACAGCCGAGCAGACAGAGAGTTCCCAACAAGAGAGTCCAGAGCCAGCAGCAGAGATCAGAGATCAGAGCAGCAGACCAGAGCCAGAGATCCAGATGGCTAGATCCCCCCCCGAGCAGACCAGCAGATGCCAAGCCCAGAGATAGACACCGACCCACAAGACGCAGAGACAGCCACAGCCCCAGCAGAGCCGCAGACAGAGCCAGCAGCGCAGAGATCAGGAGACACAGAGCAGAGCTAAAGCGATCAAGCAGCAGCAGAGATAGACAGACAGAGACCCACAGCCAGAGCCAAGAGACAGAGGAACAGCAAAGCAGAGTACCACAGAGATCCCAGACCCACCACAGAGACCAGCACAGGAACAGAGCAGCACCACAGAATCGCCACAGAGCCCACAGCGATCACACCCACAAGAGCAGAGCACCCCCCCCAGCAGAGAGAGATGCCCAGCGATCAGAGTCAGACGACAGCACAGCAGCGCAAAAGCAGAGTCTAGAGCTAGAGATAGAGATTCAGCAGAGATCAGACAGAACAGAGACCCAGAGATAGATAGTGCAGAGACGGACAGACAGAGATAGAAGCACACTCCGAGACAGAGCAGAGCCAGAGCAGAGCAGAGGATCCCCCCAGCGCCAGAGATAGACAGCGAGAGATAGATATCAGAGATCAACTAACCCAGCAACCAGAGATACACCCAGAGATAAGCAGGGATCACACCAGAGATCAGAGACAGAGGAATCACAGACCCACCACCAGGAGATCAGAGCCCCAGAGCCAGAGCAGAGCACAGACCAAGAGATCCAGAGCACAGAGCAGCAGACCAGCAGAGACCGAGCCCGAGCCAGAGATCAGAGGGGGGGGGGCAAGGACAAGGAGATCCAGAGAGCAGCACCAGCCAGAGACACAGCAGAGCCAAGGATCGAGCCCAGAGATTCAGAGATCAGAGCCCCAGAGATAGTCACAGAGATAGACAGAGCTAAGAGACCCCAACAGAGACCAGAGATCCCACCCCCACCCAGAGCAGAGATCAGAATAGACCCCCCAAGTGGGGGGGGAAAAAACCCCACACCCAGAGTCAGAAAAACAGACAGAGATCACCAGAGGAGCCAGAGATCCAACAAAGAGACCAGAGATCCACACCAGAGCCACCCAGACAGAGATCCAGACCCAGCGGATCAGACAGACAGAGCACAGAGTTCCCAGAGCAGAGCCCCCAGAGATCAGAGCGCCAGAGATCCAGCCCAGCAGCAGAAGCCAGCGATCAGCCCCAGCCCCCCAGAGATACAGCCAGAGAAGAGATAGAGAGACCCAGAGAAATCACAGAGATCCCCAGAACCCCCGAGATCCAGAGACCACACAGCAGCAGAGATCACCCAGAGCAGAGATCCCAGAGACCACAGACCACGCCTTTGATGAGCTAAAACAGAGCTTCAGACCCAAACAGAGATTCAAGAGATAGAAAGAGACAGAGACCAGCCAGCCAGAGAGAGCAGAGTCACAGCCAGAGCAGATGACCCAGAGCTGAGAGCAGAGACAGACAAGCCAGCGATTCACAGAGATTACACGAAGCTAACACCAGAGATCAGAGACAGAGATAGGTACCAGGATAGGCAGAGACAGAGCCCAGAGATCAGAGATCAGAGACCAGAGCAGGATAGACAGGATCAACCAGAGGGGGCCCCCCCCACCCCAAAGAGGAACAGAGATCAGAAGAGATCCCCAGACCAAGCCAGCCAGCAGAGAGCAACCAGCCAGAGACCAGCAGCGAGCCAGGACCAGAAGAGATACAGAGATCAGCACAGAGTCAGAAGCAGCCAGAGATCCAGGAGATTCCACAGAGACAGAGCAAGAGACCCCCAGACAGCAGAACAACAGACAGAGATACAGCAGCAGAGAACCAGAGACCCAGCCAGGCTAGCAGAGCCAGAGATAGATAGATGCAGAGATCCGAGAGCACCCAGCTCGCAGACAGACCTGCTAGCAGATATGCCCAAGAAGACCCCCACAGACAGCCAGATGATAGACCCCAGAGACACAGGATAGAACGAGATCCCAGCACGACACAGAGATCCCAGAGACCCAGCAGAGATTAGTCCCAGAGAGAGAAGAGATCCCAGAGACAGTCAGCGCAGAGCTCAGGCCCAGAGACCAGGAACAGAGATAGAACAAGATCAGAGGATCAGAGTACTCCAGAGCCCAGAGATCAGAGCAGCCAGAAGATCACACAGACAGAGGACAAGACAGAGCAGCCCTACAGAGTACCAACAGAGATACCCAGAGAGCACAGAGGTGCAGACAGATCAGAGACTCAACACCACAGAGAGACCCCCACCCACACAGAGCCCCAGACCACCCCCAGCAGGACTCAGCCACCAGAGCTCACAAGAGAACCAGACACCCTAGACCAGCAGAGCACAGCAGAGGGGGGTTGGGGGACAGGCCACCAGCGTACGCAGGATTCAGAGAGAGCACAGGACAGAGAGCTCCAGAAGATAGCAGACGATCCCCCCAGAGATCGAGCAGCAGAGCAGGAGAACAGACAGAGAACAACCCAGAGTATAGCATCTTTCAGACAGCCAGACCAGAGATACGGCAGAGACCAGAGATAGCAGCCCAGAGATCCCAGGCAGCAGCCCAAGAGCCAGGCCACCAGCAGAGATCAGACAGAGAAACACCAGCCAGAGACAGAGATAGTCCCAGAGCCAGCCAGAGATAGATTAGCAGCAGGACAGAACAGTCAGGCCAGAGATAGCAGAGCACAGCACAAAAAAAAGCCCCCACTCAGAGGCAGCCCAGAGACCAGAGGCCCAGCCACAGAGCCCTACAGCCGAGATAGCAGAGATTTCAGACGAGAACCCACGAGACAGGGCACAGCGCAGAGACAGCACAGCAGACCAGAGACAGCACCAGCAGAGACCCGAGACAGTCCAGGAGCAGAGCAGAGTCAGAGATCCCAGAGATCCAGCAGACAACTCCAGAGAGCAGAGATACCAGACGAGATACTAGACAGAGACCAGACAGCCCCAGAGATCAGAGATCAGAGCCAGCAGAGATCATAGCAGAGATCAACAGGACAGAGGAGAACAGAGCAGAGCAGAGATAGTACCCCACAGACACCCACAGAGAGAGAGAGATAGATAGACAGAGCAGTAGCAGATAGTAGAACAAGAGATAGAGCAGAGAGCATGTAGATTCGATGATGATGATAGATAGATAGATAGATAGATAGATAGAGATAGATAGATAGATAGATAGATAGATAGATAGATAGATAGCAGAGATACTTAGATAGTTAGACAGATAGATAGCAGAGATAGATAGTAGAGATAGATTAGATAGATAGCAGTAGCTAGATAGATAGATGGAGTGATAGATAGATAGATAGATAGAGAAATAGATAGATAGACAGAGATAGATAGATAGATGGTAGATAGATAGAAAGGTAGATAGATAGATAGATAGATAGATAGATAGGATAGTAGATAGCATAGATAGATATCAGAGATAGATACATAGATAGATAATAGCGAGATAGGATAGAAGCAGAGATAGATAGATGTAGATAGATAGCAGAGAGATAGATAGTAGGATAGATGATAGATAGAGATAGATAGGTAAATAGATAGATAGTGGTAGATAGATAGTATGATGGGAGGTAGATAGATAGATAGCAGATGATAGATAAATAGCAGAGATAGATGATAGATAGATAGGATAGATAGAGATAGTAGATAGAATAGATAGAAGATAGATAGCAGAGATAGATAAAAGCAGAGATGAGATGATTAGATAGATAGATAGATAGAAGTAAGCAGAGATAGATAGCAGAGATAGATAGATAGCAGTAGATAGATATAGAGATAGATTAGATAGATAGTAGTAGATAGATAGATAGATGGAGTGATAGATAGATGGAGTGAGTGGATAGATAGATGGAGTGATAGAGAGTTAGACAGAAGAGTAGATTAGATAGATAGATGATAGATAGATAGATTAGATAGATAGATAGATAGATAGATAGATAGCAGAGATAGATTAGATAGTTAGACAGACAGATAGATAGCAGAGATAGATAGATTTAGAGATAGATTAGATAGATAGACAGTAGCTAGAATAGATAGGATGGAGTGATAGATAGATAGATAGATAGGATTGAGAAAGATAGATTAGATAGACAGTAGATAGATAGATAGAGGATAGAGAGATAGAAGGTAGATAGTAGATAGAGATAGATAGATAGATAGATATCAGAGATTAGATCCAATAGATAGATAATAGCGATAGATAGATATAGATAGCAGATAGAGATATTTAAAGATGTAGAAGAGATAGATAGATAGATAGCAGAGATAGATAGATAGATAGATAGATAGATAGAAATAGATAGAAGATAGATAGGAATAGATAGATAGGTAGGTAGATAGATAGATAGGTAGGTAGATAGATAGATAGCAGAGATAGATAAATAGCAGAGATAGATCGATAGATAGATAGATAGATAGATAGATAGATAGAATAAATAGCAGATATAGATAGCAGAGATAGATAGATAGTTTAGACAGACAGATAGATAGCAGAGATAGATAGATAGCAGAGATAGATAGTAGAGATAGATTAGATAGATAGTAGTAGCTAGATAGATAGATGGAGTGATAGATAGATAGATGGAGTGATAGATAGTTAGACAGACAGAGATAGATAGATAGAGTAGATAGATAGATAGATAGAAAGGTAGATAGATAGGTAGGCAGGTAGATAGATAGATAGATAGATAGGTAGGTAGATAGATGATAGATAGATAGAAGAGATAGATCGCAGATAGATAGATAGATAGATAGATAGATAGATAGATAGATAGATAGATAAATAGCAGAGATAGATAGATAGCAGAGATAGATAGTTAGACAGACAGATAGATAGCAGAGATAGATAGATAGCAGAGATAGATAGTAGAGATAGATTAGATAGATAGTAGTAGCTAGATAGATAGATGGAGTGATAGATAGATAGATAGAAAGGTAGATAGATAGATAGATAGATAGATAGATAGATAGATAGATAGGTAGATAGATAGATGATAGATAGATAGATAGATAGATAGATAGATAGATAGCAGAGATAGATAGATAGATAGATGATAGATAGATAGCAGAGATACATAAATAGCAGAGATAGATCAATAGATAGAAATAGACGATAGATAGATATAGATTAGGATAGATAGATAGCAGAAATAGATAGACAGATAGACAGAGTCAGAGAAAGATGATAGATAGATAGATAGCAGAGATAGATAGATAGCAGAGTAGATAGAAGATAGGATAGGTAGATAGGATAGATAGAGTAGGTAGATAGTAGATAGATAGAGAGATAGATAGCGAGATGATAGATAGTTAGACAGACAGATAGATAGCAGAGATAGATAGATAGCAGAGATAGTAGTAGAGATAGATTAGATAGATAGTAGTAGCTAGATAGATAGATGGATGATAGATAGATAGATGAGTGATAGATAGTTAGACAGACAGAGATAGAGATAGATAGATAGATGAGTAGATGATAGATAGATAGAAGGTAGATAGATAGATAGGTAGAGTAGAGGGGTAGATAAGATAGATAGTAGGAGATAGATATAGATGAAGATAGATAGATAGAGAGAGATAGAATAGATAGATAGATTAGATAGAGATAGATAGATAGATAGACAGTACAGAGATAGAGAGAGTAGATAGCAGAGATAGATAGTAGACAGGGACAATCTATCTATGCTATCTATCTCTGCTATCTATCTATCTCTGCTATCTATCTGTCTGTCTAACTAGCTATCTATCTATCTCTGCTATTTATCTATCTATCTATCTATCGCTATTATCTATCTATCGATCTATCTCTGATATTTATCTATCTCTGCTATCTATCTATCTATCTATCATCTATCTATCTACCTACCTACCTATCTATCTAACTTTCTATCTATCTATCATCTATCTATCTATCTATCTATCTATCTATCTCTATCTGTCTGTCTATCTATCTATCTATCTATCTATCAATCTATCTATCACTCCATCTATCTATCTAGCTACTACTATCTATCTAATCTATCTATCTATCTCTGTCTATCTACCTACCTATCAACCTTTCTATCTATCTATCTATCATCTATCTATCTCTGTCTGTCTATCTATCTATCTCTGTCTGTCTGTCTATATATAATGTAATCCTTGAAATTGAGTTCATATTATCCCTCTCAGTCTGTGACCATTCCGTTACAATAGTGGGCCCCAATATTTCTGTGGCTATAAGCTCCACAGCAGGATATAGAAAAGTTTTGCTCTCTCCATCTAAGCAGTTGAAGTCTGGGATAAGATCCGACAGCTATCTTGAAATGGGGGTCCCGTATTGTTTTTTTTGGTATTTTGGGGCACTGTGTAGGAAGTGGGTTTCATCTTCTACGGTTAACCCTGGTCACAGGGCTGGCACAGTCTGTTCCTCCTCGTTGGTGTATATGTCTGTTTGGTCGTCTGGCCAAGATTCTATTTTGATGCTGTGTAGCATCAATCTGTAGAGGACCGGACTTGTCTCTCTTTAGGGTTTGTGATATTCTCCAGGTTAGGGGGCCAGTTTTGTAGCTCTTGTCCATCTGGCTGATGTAGTTAGTTTTGGACTTTTTATTGTCCTTCAATTCTATTCAACCTGATTCACAGTTGGCTCTTGTTATGCGAGCTGTGATTTGAGGTTTAGTGCAGGCTTCTGTGAGGTGGGTTTGATGTTGTAGGGACTGCTGATGAGTGTTATCAGTGCATGTTGCTTTCTGGTCTTGTGGTGTGTATTGAGGTCTTATAATGGTAAGAGTTGGGCTACTGTTCTGTAGGTGGACCCCAGAATGATAGGGCCCTTTTTGCATCTCAACATAATGGCGGAATCGGCCGAAGCCTCGCCGAAAGCGCGTGTTTGATGTCGCCTGATGGACCTGGGGAGGTGCTTACAGTGCTCTGACGATGGAGTATTTCTGGTGGGCCAGATCCCATTTTGATTGGTCGAATAGGAGACAGGGCCCCATACTTCACTGCCATTGAGTAAGATTTGTGGAATGTACATGTCAAGAGATTAAGCCAGACTTTTTACGGTGGTTTGAGGTGATACAGTTGTTTCTTATTGCATAGAGGTTCGGCTGACTTTTGTTTTCAAAGTCTCTAGAGCTGCCTCCCTTAAGCTCCAGAATGGTTGATCTCCAGGCCGAGATAAGTATATTTCTCTGTTCTGCTGAGTTATCTCGTTATTCAAAGTGAATGAAGGGTCCTGTGGTTGATTTTTTTTGTTTTTCTTCTGGAACATCATAATTTTCATTTTATTTGGATGTTATGGGAAGTGCCCAGGTTGCGCGAATTTCTCCAGATGGTTAGACTGTCTTGTAGGCACTCCTGTTGTGATAGCAGTAAGTGGTCATCTGCGTAGAGCAGGAACTTTACATTGGTGTCATGTAGAGTAAGTCACTGGTGCGGACTGAGGTTTCTATAAGCTGCTGCCAGTTGGTTGGTAGATGTTAAAGAGAGTTGGACACTCAGACTACATCCTTGTCTGACTCCCCGCATCGTTTGCAGGAAGTATGAAGTTCTGTTTCACATTCCTTTTACACTGCATTTATTACCAGTATAAAGGCTCTTGATAATGACAACATATGCTTTTCCCGCCTATTCCACTCTCCAGAAGTTTTAGGAACTAGGCCTGGGTGCCACATGCATCCAAATGCCTTTTTAAAATCACAAAGCAGGCAAAGATTTTTCCCATTCCCTGTGTTGTGGACATGATGATTTATGAGGCTGTGCAAAGTATAGATGTGATCAGTGGTACGATGGTTTGGTAAGAACCCAGCTTGCGCTTGGCTTTTACTGAGAATGTTATGTTGTTGTGAGGAAAGAATGATTCTCTTATTTAGAATGCGTTATACAGTTTTCACCAGTACACTGACCTCCACAGATGCCTCTGTGTTGGGCTGGATCATAACAGGTCTCCACTTTTGTGGATTGGTGTTATCAGAAACTTGATTGCAGACTTCAGGAAGTGCCCAACATATAGACTAGGTTAATAGTTTGGATATTGCAGTATGTATTTCAGGGAGCTGTATTTGATCATTTCGGGTAGAATTCCATCCGTACCACTGGCTTTTTTACTTTGTAAGAGCTTAATTTGTAGCCTAATTCCTGCAGTGTTATAGGTGTGTCTAATGGGTTTGTAAGTCCTTGATCATTCTCCTCCATATTCTTTAGTTTGTTGATGATCTGGTTTTGTTCTGGAGGTAGATCTTGGTGTAGGGATTCCTTTGATAGGTTCTTTAAAGTAGTGGAACCAGACTTTGCCATTTTGGATGTTTGTTTGTTTTGTTTGGATTTGTGCCAATGTGATTCCAAGTCTCCCAGAATGAGTTGTCTTGAGAGATTGTTCGAGTTTTTTAAGTTTACTGTTGAATGTAGTTCGGTGTCTCTCTCTTCTTTCTGAGGGTAAATTTTATTGAGTTGAGTGACATCAAAAGCTAAATTTAGCTATCGTCATAGGGATCTGTGTTTGTTTATTTGAGTTGATCTATCTATCGTACCACACCTACCTACCTATCACTATCTACCTAACCATACCTAACCACCCCATAACCCTATCTATCTATCTATATCTATCTTCTATCTATCTATGCTATCTATCTATCTATCTAATCTCTATTACTATATCATCTATCTCTCGGCTTCTATAATCTATCTCTCTATCTCTGATATTTATCTATCTCTGCTATCTACCATCTATATATCTATCTATTATCATCTATCGATCTATTTTAATCTATCCATCTATCTCTGCTATCCATCTCTACTGGCTCTCGCTATCTATCTATATATCTAATCTATCTATCTCTGCTCTGCTATCTATCTACTAATGCTATCATCTTCTATCATATCTTTTATTATTATCTCAATCTATTATCGTACTATCTATCTCTGCTTCTATCTGTGCTGTCAAAATACTAGTCTACTGCGCATGATCATACCTATACTATCATCTATCCTCTGATCTGTCTATCCCATCTATCTATCACTACTACGACTAGCTTTCTATCCTACTATCATCTATCCTACCGTACCTGATACCCCTTCTACACTACTCACTACTCCTACCTCACTACTATTATCTACTCTATCTATCTCGAATCGTATCTATCTATCTATATCTATCTTCTTCTATCTACTACTATCTATTATTATCTATCTCTGTTATCTATCTATTCTCCTCCCTACCTACTACCTATCACATCTAGTTTACTACTACCCCTAACCAATCACCACCCCCCCACCACCCTACTACCCACTACTACTACCTACCTACCTCCCCCACCTCCACCCCCACCCCACACCCCTACTAACGCCCCCCCCACCTTCTACTCTATCTATCTATCGCTATTATCATCTATCTCTGCTATCTAATATCATTCTATCTCTGATATTTATTCTAATCTCTGCTATCTATCTAATTATATATCATCTCTGCTAATCTATTTTCTCTGCTATCCATCTACTCTCCGTCGCTATCCATCTATCTATCTATCTTCTATCATCTATCTAATCATCTTGCTATACTATATATCTATCTATCTCTGATATGTATCTATCTCTGGCTATCTATCTATCTATCTATCCTATCTATCATCTATCCTGACTATCTATTTATCTTGCTATCCTCTATCTCTGCGACTATCTACTATAACTTCTATCATATCATATCTTCTGGCTACTACTATCTATCTATCATCTAATCTATCTATCTCATCTATCTATCTATTTCTCTGCTATCTATCTATCTGTGCTATATTATCTAGTCTCTGCTATCTATCTAACCTGTGCTATTTATCTATTGTCTGTCTGTCTGTCTGTCTGTCTAACTATCTATCTATCTCTGCTATAATCTGTCTGTCTAACTATCTATCTATCTCTGTTATCTATCTCTGCATCTATCTATCCCTGCTATCTATCTAACTATCTATCTTCTCTATCCTATCTGCCTCTATCTATCTATCTATCTATCCTATCACTATCTATCATCAACTCATCTCTGCATCTATCTATCTCTGCTATCTATCATCTATCTATCTATCTATCTATCATCTATCTATCTATCTATTATCTTGCTATCTGCCTCTGCATATCTATCTATCTATCTCTCTGCTATCTATTATCTCTGTCTTCTATCTAACTACCGTACCTACCTATCAGATCTTCTATCTCCTACCCTACCTACCACACCCCCCACCCTATTATCGTATCTTCTTCTATCGACGCTATTATCTATCTATCTCTGCTATCTATAATCTATCTATCTCTGATATTTATTATCTATCTATCTCTGCATATCGTCTTCTGCACTATACTCTCTATCTAGTATCTATCTTGCTGATACTCCTATCATATCTACATCACATCTATCTAATCACATCATCGATCTCTGCATACTCTATAATCTCTCTTATCTACTATCTCTATCTATCTATCTATCTACTATCTAGCTCGTCTATCTGCTCTGCTATTATCTATATATCTATCTATCCTGCTATGCTATCTATCATATTATCTTCATATCTATCTATCTAATCTATCTATCTATCTCTGCTAATCTTATCTAGTCTGTTGGCTATTTTATCGCTACTTCTTTCTATCTATCGATCTGTGCTATTTATCTATCTGTCTGTCTATCTGTCCTGGTCTGTCTAACTATTATCTATCTCGCATCTATCGGCTTCTGTCTGTCTAACGTATCTATCTCTGCTATCTTATCCGTGCGTATCTATCTATCTATCTATCTACGCATCTATCTATCTATCTATCTCTGCTATCTATATCTGCTATCTACTCTGTTATCTGTCTAACTATCTATCTCTCTCTCTATTCTATCTATCTATCTCTATCTATCAATCTAATCTCTGCTATCTATCTATCTATCTATTACTATCTATCTATCTATCTATCTATCTATCTCTGTCTTCTATCGTATCTGTGCTGATTTATCTATCGTCTGGTCTGTCTGTCTGTTGTCTGTATTAACTCTCTATCTATCTCTGCTATATATCTGGGTCGATTCTAACTAATGTCTATCTATCTCTGGTATCTTCTCTGCTATCTATCTATCTCTGCTATCTTACTGCTAGCTAGTCTCTGCTATCTATCATCGATCTCATGCTATCACTATCTCTCTATCTATCTATCTATCTCTATCTATCTATCAATCTATCTCAATCTATCTCTGCTATCATCTAGTCTATCTATCTCTCATATCTCTGTCTCTGCTATCTAATCTATCTATCTCTGCTATCTATCTATCTATCTACTATACTCTGCATCTATCTATCTGTGCATTTATCATTATTTTTCTATCTATCTATCTGTGCTATTTATCTATCTGCTGTCTGTCTATCTGTCGTCGTCTAACTATCTACTCTGCTATCTATCTGTCTGTCTAACTAGTCTATCTATCTCTGCTATCTATCTGCTATTATACTATTTATCTATCTATATATCTATCTATCTATCATCTATCTATCTATGATCACTGCTATCATTTATCTATATTCTATATCATAATCTATCTATCTATTTATCTATCTCATCTATCTCTGCTATCTATCTATCTCTGATATCTATCTATCTTGTATTTATCTATCTCTGCTATCTATCTATCTGTATACTATCTATCGTCTATCTCTGCTATCTATCTATCGCTATTATCTATCTATTGATCTATCTCTGATATTTATCTATCTATCTATCTGTCTATCTATCTATCTATCTATCTATCATCTATCTATCTATCTATCTATCTATCTATCACTCCATCTATCTATCTAGATACTACTATCTATCTATCTATCTATGCGCTATCTATCTCTGCTATCTATCTATCTCTGCTATCTATTGTCTGTCTAACTAGCTATCTATCTATCCTGCTATATCTATCTATCTATCTATCTATCGCATTATCTATTATCGATCTATCTCTGATATTTATATCTCTGCTATCTATCTATCTATCTCTGCTATCTATCTATCTGTGCTATTATCTATTCTATCTTATCTATCTAGCATTGTGCTATTATCTATCGTCTGTTCGGTCTATCTTCTGTCTGTCTAACTATCATCTATCCTGCTATCTATCTGTTGTCTACATCTATCTATCTCTGCTATCTATCTTGCTATTATCTATCTTCACGCTACTATGTCTATACACATGCTATCTATTGATTCTATCATATCTATCTCATCTATCATCTATCTCTCGATCTATCTATCTATGCTATTTATCTATCTATGCTATCTATCTATCTGTCTATCTATCTATCTGTATGATCTGCTGCTATCTATCATCGCTATTATTATCTATTGATCTATCTCTGATATTTATCTATCTATCTATCTGTCTATCTATGATCTATATCTACTATCTATCATCAGTCTTCTATGTCTGTTAAGTAGCGATCTATCACTACATCCTACTACACTACTAGGGTCTGTCTGCTATCTATCTATCTATCTATCTATATAGCATCAGCGATCTACACTACACTCATCTGAGCTATCTAGATGACTACTATCTATCTAATCTATCTATGCTATCTAATCTGCTATCTATCATCTCTGCTATCTATCTGTCTGTCCTAAACATAGCTATCTATCTATCTCTGCTATTAATCTATCTATCTATTATCTATCTATCTATCTATCTATCGCTATTATCTACTATCGATCTACTCTGATATTTCCTATCTATCGCTTATCTATCTATCATCTATCATCATTATCTACTACCTACCTCCTATCTAAACTCATATATCTATCATTATCTATCTATATCTATCTATCTATCTTATCTGGTCTGTCTATTATCTATCTATCAATCTACTACACTCCTATCTAATTATCTAGTCTATCTACTTAAGTTCTATCTATTAATCTATCTATCTATCTCTGTCTATCTACCTACCTATCAACCTTTCTATCTATCTATCTATCATCTATCTATCTCTGTCTGTCTATCTATCTATCTCTGTCTGTCTGTCTATATATCTATCTCCCTTTCTATCTATCTATCTCTGTCTATCCCCACACCTATTTGCGTTGGCATTAGAACCGTTAGCCATTCAAATTAGAAACAACCCCCAAATTAAAGGTTTACAACTCAGAGAACATTCTGCCCTACTGAGTATGTATGCAGATGATATAATATTATATTTAGCCGACCCAAAAGAATCACTCCAAACTACTTACACCACTATCACCAAATTCAGTCCTTTTTCAGGCTTACATATCAATTGGACCAAATCCTGCATCTTCCCAATAGATGACAACATACATATACCGGCACCATACAATACATTAGTCCCAACAGTCACAAAATTCAAATATTTAGGAATCAATATTACTAGAGCACCACAAGAATTTATGACCCAAAACATTCTCCCCTTAATAGACCTGATTAAAATTAAATTCCAGGTCTGGAAACAATTCTCGCTCAATATATGGGGGAAAATCATGCTGATCAAAATAGTACTCCTTCCAAAGATTCTATATACCCTGCAACACAGTATGGTTTTTATCCCAAACACAATTTTCAAGCAGATAGATAGTCTAATACTATCATTCCTATGGTCAACAGGAATGGCGAAAGTCAAGCTGAAAACTCTACAACTCCCTAAATCCCAAGCTGGCCTTTCATTGCCCAACTTCCAACTATACTATTTGGCAGGACAAATGAAATACTTTATGGAATGGATAATACCCCCTCCCCCAGACCCACAAGATACACCATCCCCTCAATATACGACACCGAGAAAATGCTGCAATCCTACTTAATATCGTTACCCATATCCTTCCTGGAATCACCAAGAAACTATCTCCCAGGTGGAGGCACCTCCTTACATGTACAACAACATAAGGTCTGGCAGGCGATAAACAAACTAATCCACATCCATTTGGGGAGGCGCCTCTGTGGCATAACAAAAAATACTCTGAACTGGCATCCTTTTCCCCTAGTGCTATCTGGGAGGGAAGGGGTGTCCAATATTTCTCCCAAATTATACAAGGCAACACCCTCAAACCGTTTTGCCTACAGCAACAATTACAACTACCCAATGCCTTCTACTTCAGATATCTCCAACTCCGTCACTGTATAGGTACTGAATTTAACGGCCTACAAATCCCAATGTGTGAACACCCGGTTATTCAAATTATGAAAAATGATGGGGAGAGACGCTTGGTATCTATAGTGTATAGATATTTGATAGGTCAGACGTATCCGCAGAATCACCCGGTATTATCTCCAAATGGACAAAACTTATACCCACATTAACTACAGAATACTGGGATGAAATGGCAGAATCACATATACGGGCATCCCAATCAGCCAATAATAAATTAATCCAATTCTATATACTGCATCAGTCATATTTATCCCCAAAACGAATGGCACGCATGTCCCCCAGATATAGCGACGAATGCCCAAGATGCTTCGCTTCGCAAGCAGATTTTTGGCACCTTATTTGGCAATGCCCATTAATTCAATCTTACTGGAAACGGATCCTGGGGGTGCTGTCGGAATCAATACATATAAGTATCCCCCTAGAACCCCAGGTCTGCCTACTCGGGATCCTGGATGAAGAAACATGGCCAAAACACCAGGCTATATACTTACGTGAAACATTATTTTACGCTAGGAAGATAATTGTGTTAAATTGGATGAGTTCACAACTACCCCAAATTAAAATGTGGAAAGACTTAGTAACTAGAAATATGGCCTATATACGGGTAATATATAAAAACCGAGGAACCCTCACAAAATTTGATAAAGTATGGAATTTGTGGTTAAACTGTGTGTAATATACTAGATTACCTGAGAATAAGAAACAATAATACCCAGAGCTATTTGAAACAATGTACTATAATGTGAGAGGATATGATGTTATGTTACACTAAACAGATAATGGATGAAATGTCATGACTGATGTTATATTACCCATATGCAACCCCCCCCTCCCTCCCCTCCCACAACCCTCCTATGATACTAGTAATGTATAATGTTTTATAACCAACAATAACAGACGAATTGCATTAATAATTTTATTAACATTGTATAAATTGTTGTATTCCTTTGTTAAAACAAATAAATAAACTTATAGTTTAAAAAAAAATCTATCTCTATCTATCTATCTATCTATCTACCTACCTACCTATCATCTATCTATCTACCTACCTACCACCTCCACCCTATCTATCTATCTATCTAACTATCTATCGCTATTATCTATCTATCTATCTCTGTTATCTATATATCTATCTATCTCTGATATTTATCTATCTCTGCTATCTATCTATCTATCTATCTCTGCTATCCATCTATCTCTGCTATCCATCCATCTATCTATCTATCTATCTATCTCTGCTATCAATCTCTGCTATCTATCTGTCTGTCCAACTATCTATCTATCTATCTATCTATCTATCTATCTATCTATCTATCTA
>CM033474.1:77662764-77721071 GCA_019447015.1 Hymenochirus boettgeri
GAATGCCCAAGATGCTTCGCTGCAACAGATTTTTGTGCACCTTATTTGGCAATGCCCATTAATTCAATCTTACTGGGAAACGGATCCTGGGGGTGGGGGCCGCCTGTCGGAATCAATACATATAGTATCAATCCCCCTAGAACCCCAGGTCTGCCTACTCGGGATCCTGATGAAGAAAACATGGCCAAACACCAGCTATATACTTCAGTAAACATATTTTACGCTAGGAAATAATGTGGTTAAATTGGGATGAGTTCACAACTACAACCAAATTAAAATGGGAAAGACTTAGTAACTAGAACTATGGCCTAATATACGGGTAATATTAAAAACCGAGGAAGACCCTCACAAAATTTGATAAAGCATGGAATTTTGTGGTTAAACTAGTGTGTAATATACTAGATTACCTGAGAATAGAAACAAATAAGTACCCAGAGCTAGTTGAAAACAATGTACTATAATGTGGAGAGGATATGATGTGTATGTTAACACTAACCAGATATGGATGAATGTCATGACTGATGTTATATTACCCATATGCAACCCCCCCCCCCCCTCCCCTCCCACAACCCTCCTAGGATACTGTAAGTATAATGTTTTATACCAACATAACACGAATTAGCATTAATACTTTTAATTAACATGTATCAAATTGTTTGTATTCCTTTGTTAAAACAATAATAAACTTAGTTTAAAAAAAAATCTAACTCTATCTATGCTATCTATCATCTACCTACCTCCTTCATCTATCTATCCCCTACCCTACCACTCCACCGCTACTCTATCATCTATCTATCCCTATCATCTATCTTCTATCTATCGCTATATCATACTATCTACTCTGTTATTCTTATATCTATCTATCTCCTGATTTTATCTAGCTCTGCTCGTCTTCTATCTATCTATCTATCTATCTATCTCTCGCATCCCTATCTTCTTCTCTGCTATCCATCTATCTATCTATCTATCTATCTATTCTACTCTCGCTATCATCTTCTGCGTATTCTATCTGTCCTGTTCCAACTATCCAGACTATCTAATCTTCTATCTATCTTCGATCTATCTATCTATCTATCATCTATCTCTTGCATCTATCTATCTCTGCTATATATCTGTCTGTCCATATCTATCTATCTACTCTCTGCTATCTATCTATCTCTGCTATCTATCATCTCGTATCTATCCTGTCTATCTCTATCTTCTATCTATCTATCTATCTGTGCTATCTATCTATCTATCTGTGGCTATCTCTCTCTATCTATCTACTCTATCTAATCTATCTATCTATCTATCTATCTATCTATCTTCTGTCCTGTCTGTCTACTGATCTTCTATCTCTGGCGATCTAGTCTGCTGTGTAACTATCTATCTATCTCTGCTATCTCTATCTATCTATCATCTATCTTCTATCATTATCTATCTATCTACTAATCTATCTATCTATCTCTGCTATCAATCTATCTGTGCTATCTCTATCGTCTATCTTTCGTGTCTGTCCTGGTCTGTCTACTATCTATCTATCTCTGCTATCTATCTGTCTGTCTAACTATCTATCTTCTCTGCTATCTATCTGTCTGTCTAACTATCTATCTATCTCTGTCTCTCATCTATCTATCTCTGCTATCTATCTATCTCTGCTTGATCTATCTATCTTACTATCTTATCTATCTATCGTATTATCTATCTCTACTCTGTCTGTCCTGACTATCTATCTCTGCTATCTATCTAATCTGTCTATCTCTGCTACTTATCTATCTATCTATCTATCTATCTATCCTCATCTATCATCTATTGATCTATCTCTGATATTTTCTATTCTATCTTCTACTATCTCATCCTATCTATCTACCTACCTTCACTATCTATCTATCTTATCTATCTTATCTATCCTAATCTGACCTTTCATCTATCTATCTATCATCTATCTATCTATCTATGTCCTTGTAGCTGTCTGATCTAATCTATACTATCTACTCTATCTATCTATCTATGCTATCTATCTATCTATCTCTTCTTATCTATCACTCACTCCCATCTATCTATCTAGATACGGAGGGTACTATCTATCTAATCTATCTCTGCTACTCTCTCTGCTATCTATCTATCTCTGCTATCTTCTGTCCCTGTCTACTAGCTATCTATCTCTGCTTCATCTATCTATCCCATTTATCTATCTACGCTATTATCTATCTATTCATCTTCTCTGATATATATCTATCTCGCTATCTATCTATCTCTGCTTATCTATTTTATCCATCTATCTATCTCCTACCTACCTATCTAAATCTCCTTTCTATTTTATCATCATCTATCTATCTATCTATCTATCTTCTATCTGTCTGTCTTCTGTCCTGTCATCTATCATCTATCTATCTATCTATCTTATTATCCTATCTAATCTGTCCTGTCTGTCTTTCTTCTGTCTGTCTGTCTGACATATCTATCTCTGCTACTCTTATCTATCTATCGTCTATCTCTTGCTATCTCCTTATCTCATCTACTATCTATCTATCTATCTATTCTTATCTATCTATCTATCGCTGATTTATCTATCTAGTTGATCTATCTCTATCATTGTATCTATCTAACTATCTATCTATCTATCTATCTATCTTCTATCTATCTACCTACCTATCTACTCTATCCTCTATCTATCTATCTTCTATACTACCTTTCTATCTTCTAATCATCTATCTTCCTCTCTATCTATCTATCTCATCTATGTCTGTCTGTCTATCTAACTATCTATCTATCTATCGTGATCTATCTATCTACTATCTCTCTATCTATCTATCACTCCATCTATCTATCTGATACTACATCTATCCTAATCTATCTCTGCTATCTAGCTCCTGCTATCTTCTATCTCTGCTATCTATGCTGTCCTGTCACCTAACTACTATTCTTCTCGACTATCCTATCTCTGCTATTTATCTATCTATCGCTATTATCTATCTATCGATCTATCTCTGATATATACTTATCTCTGCTCTCACATCCTCTGCTTCTATCCTATCTCATCTATCTATCTACCTACCTACCTATCTTATCTACTTCTAAGTTATCTATCATCTATCTATCTATCTATCTATCTATCTTCTCTATCTGTCCGTCCTGTCTGTCTATCTAACTCACTATACTATCTTCTAGCCTATCTATCTATCACTCCATCTATCGCTATCTGCAATACTATCTACTAATCTATCTATCTACTCTATCTTCTCTGTCATCGTACCTACCTATCAACCTTTTCTATCTATCTATCTCTATCTATCTCTGTCCTGTTCTACTAGTCTATCTCTGTTGTCTCATCTATCTATCTAGCTATCTATCTCCTACCTACCTACCTATCTCTATCTATTTACCTACCTACCCCCCCCACCCTATTATCTATCTATCTATCGCTATTATCTAGTCTATCTCTGTTATCTATATATCTATCTATCTCTGTATATTTATGCTATCTCTGCCTATCTATCTACTATCTATCTCTTGCTATCCATCTATCTCTGCATCTCTGTAAGCATTAAACTTTGCAGCTCACACCTCTACCTGACGCCAATTCTCTTCACAACCCAGACTTTCCTCCTGGACTCAGATCACCCGAAGGGGTGGCAGGCCTGGACAACAACAGATTTTCACAATGGGTCAACGTATCCTTGCGGGGCAAACCTTATCTTGGGACAACACTAGAGCACAATTAAAAACCTCCCGACCGTCCGAATGGTCCATTACCACCAAATATCACACTTATCAACAGAACTTTCCAAAGACTCCTATCCAGATTGGGACTCGCAGTGACCAACATATTCCGCTCCTCTCCATAAATGCCTTTCCAATATATCTCTAAAGGAAAAAAATTAAGATACTTCATACTGGTACCGTCTCCCCTCAGAGATCTCTCAGATTTTACTCCAAAGTTCCTCTTCCCTTTGTTACGTAATTGTCAATGGCAGAATCTATTCCATTGGTTGGTGGGCTGCCCCGAGACTAAAAAAGTATGGGGGTATGTTGAAGTTTAATCCGAAACGCTGTATTCCCCAATAACCTTGGATCCCCTGGACAGCTCTATTCGATCGAGAGATTTAATACCCCACAATACCCTTTTCATCATACACCTAACATAAAACTTATCGAAAGCTTTTGGCAACAGCTACCCATACCCTCTGGGCTGGCATCAGTGGAACAACTGGCCCCCTCAGCAACCCCATTTAATCTCAAGAAGATGGTGGATCTAGAATGAAAACGCCCTATCTCATCTTATCGAAGGCTCAACTACCGCAAAGTGATGACGCGATTTGGAACCATGATTCGTTACATGATGGACGCCGGAGGAAACAAAAGAACTAACAGTCTAACTCCCTTATTAAATTATTCTCACCTACTCCCCAACGAGACCCCCCTGATACCACTCCACCCAATTTCCCTAAAAGCGGTGGGGCCGGGTATGTGCGGCGCAGGAAGGGCCCATGTTTTTCTCTATTTTCGCGCACTTAAAATTTATCAGTGTATTCTTGAGTCAGAACTGTTTTTTGATATTGTGTTTTATTTATTTGTAATCTAAAATTCACAAGTGAGATGGCCATATAATAGACCCTTCTTTAGCACAAGGCAAATAAAGGGACACAGGCGTCCGCAAAAAACGTTGTTGGTTGTTGTTTTTTCCACATACAATTTTGGATTCACCATCTTTGTATGGTGTGCTCCCCTTATTTTCCATTGCTAAAGCATGTCCTGGCGCCTAGAGTGGGAGGGCCGGGGACTGCGACCTACGGATTTGCCTGGCATTGATGCCAACAGCGGTGTGCAATGAGTGTGACCTGGACTGTCATATGATATAGACAGACTCATCAATTAAGAACTCTTTTGAACACAATGAAAACTCCTTTTTTTATTGAGAATGAATTTAAATACCATAATATGCGTCTTAAAAATCTTGTATTGTTATCTTGTTTTCTTCCTCGCAATAATTTTTTTGGGGGAAAAAAAAAATTACAATAACACATAAAAAGCCATGTTAACTGTTCCATATACTATATTATTTTCTGTCAGTATTAATTTATTAATAGTCTCATTACATGCACATTTGATTTGAACTTGAATGTTAGACATAGCCAGGTCACTAGGATTCAGTGAAGTGTAAACAGACACAACTGCAACAGATATTGCATAAAAGATTTAGTATTAGGCTCTTGGACTAGTTAGAAGATATGCTTTTCTAGCGATTGAATTCAGAACTTGAACCCGTAGCTTAGACTTTGTCAAAACTTTCAAAGATTTTCTAGAAATTGTCCTAATTTCGAAAAATATCAAATTTTCATGAGACCTGTGGAAATGATCGACAGCTCGAGAGTAACGCGGGCGTTATGAAAGCGTTTTATTTATTCAAGTTCTGGATATTTGTAGATGTTTCCCCAGACATTTCCAGGATCCTGTCCCAGTTAAGTTTACATTGCTACTTTAACCTATTTTATTCTAACTTTTCGAACTATTATTCCTCAATGACTTTAATGGGTCCCCATTGTCAGATGTTTTCAATTTCTGAAGTTCACAAATCCAATCAGACATGAACCTAGAATGTTTTGATATGTCAAAGGGCTACATACTACTACATTCGATCAAAGCAGACTATTATTGAATTGACAGATACAGGTAGATTAAACAGTTCATCTTGCCAAAAAGGAGCACAAAGATCCGTGAAAGTCAATATTTTAATGCGAAATTTAGAGCTCAATGTGCTAGAAACCAGTTCACAGGTTTTCTCCAACAGAAATGATGTTGGAAAACTAGTTGTAAAGAAACACAGGCAATTCCAAACCCAAGATAACCTGAAGGATTGGGAATTTTTTTCTGGTCTGGTCCAGTTCAGGTCCCAGTCTTTAGGAGAAATTAATCTGAAGGAATATATTTTGAAGGGTTTTGTTTCTGCTTTAAATAGTGATATTACCCAAAAGAAGACCGATTTCCTTACACAATGTGTTTGTGTATTTTTATTTATTTTGGTGTTTGTTTTTCCACTCATGCCAACCTTACAGGGAAGATTCATATAAAAGTTTGCTTTTAAAATTGGTGCTAATTTTTGCCCAACCAATCAGATGGTTGCTTTTAGATGTTAAATAAAAATCTGAAGATAGATAGATAGATAGATAGATCGATAGATAGCAGAGATAGGTAGATAGCAGAGATAGATAAATAGCAGAGATAGATAGATAGCAGAGATAGATAGATAGCAGAGATAGCTCTGCTATCTATCTATCTATCAATCTATCTCTGCTATCTGTCTATCTATTTCTGCTATTCTATCTATATCTGCTGCTATCTATCTATCTTCTATCTATCTATCTATCATATCGCTATTATCTAATCTATTGATCTATCTCTGCTATTTATGTATCTCGGCTTATCTATCTATCTATCTATCTATCTATCTATCTCTGCTATCTATCTATCTATCTATCTATCTATCAATCTATCTTCTACCTTATCTATCTATCTTCTATCTTATCTATCTATCTATCTATCTACCTTTCTATCTATCTATCTAATCACTCCTATCACTCCATCTTCTATCTAGCTACTACTATCTATCTAATCTATCTCCTACTATCTACCTCTCTTCTATCACTCTCTGCTATCTATCTGTCTGTCTAACTATCTATCTCTGCTATCTATCTATCTCTGCTATTTATCTATCTATCTATCTATCTATCTATCTATCTATCGATCTATCTCTTCTATCTATCTATCTATCATCTATCTACCTACCTATCTATCTTCACTACCTACCTACCTATCTATCTACTTTCTATCTATCTATCATCTATCTCTATCTATCTATCTATCTATCTACTCTGCTGTCTACTATCTATCACTCCATCTATCTCTCTATCACTCCATCTATCTAATCTAGCTACTACTATCTATCTCAATCTATCTCTTACTATCTAATCTCTGCTATCTATCTATCTCTCTGCTATCTATCTGTCTGTCTAACTACTAATCTATCTCTGCTATCTATACTCTGCTTTTATGTCTCTATCTATCTATCTATCTAATCTATCTATCTATCTATCTATCTATCTACTATCTATCTCTGCTATTTATCTATCTCTGCTATCTATCTATCCTATCTACCTACCTACCTATCTATCTATCTTATAATACTACCTAACCTATCTATCTATCTATCTCTGCTATCTATCTATCTCTGCTATCTATCTATCCTATCATCTATCTCTGGTTCTATCTGTCTATCTATTTCTGGGCTATCTATCTATATCCTGCATTTTTATCTATCTATCTATCTATCTATCTATCTATCTATCTATCGCTATTATCTATCTATTGATCTATCTCTGCTATTTATGTATCTCTGCTATCTATCTATCTATTCTATCTATCTTCTATCTATCTAATCTATCTATCTATCTATCTATCTCTGGCTATCTATCTATCTATCTATCTAATCTACATCTAGTCTATCTACCTATCTATCTATCTATCTATCTATCTACCTTTCTATCTATCTAATCTATCACTCCATCTATTCTATCTATCTACTTATACTATCTTCTATCTCTCTACTATCTATCTCTGCTATCTATCTATCTCTGCTATCTATCTGTCTGGCTAACTATCTATCTCTGCTATCGCTATCTTCTGCTATCCTAGCTAATCTTATGCTAATCTATACTAATCTATCGATCTATCTCTCTCTAATCTACCTACCTATCTATCTATCTATCCTACCTGCCTACCTATCTATCTACTTTCTATCTATCTATCATCTCTCTCTATCTATCTAATCTATCTATCTATCTCTCTCCTGTCTGTCTAACTATCTATCACTCATCTATCTTCTATCACTCCATCTATCTATCTACGCAAGCTACTACTATCTATCTAACTCTATCTCTCTATCTATCTCTGCTATCTATCTATCTCTGCTATCTATCTGTCTGTCTAACTATCTACTCTCTCTGCTAATCTATATCTGCTATTTATCTATCTATCTATTTATCTATCGCTCTATCTACTATCTATCTATCTATCGGATCTAATCTCTGCTATTTTATCTATCTCTGCATCTATATCTATCTACCTACCTATCTATATCCTAACCTACCTATCTATCTATTTACCTATCTATCTATCTATCTATCTATCTATGCTATCTATCTATCTATCGCTATTATCTATCTATTGATCTATCTCTGATATTTATATATCTCTGCTATCTATCTATCTATCTATCTATCTATCTATCTATCTACCTTTCTATCTATCTACCATCTATCTATCTATCTCTGTCTATCTATCTATTTCTCTATCTATCTATCTATCTATCTATCTAGCTACTGCTATCTATCTAATCTATCTCTACTATCTATCTCTGCTATCTATCTGTCTGTCTAACTATCTAAGTATCTCTGCTATCTATCTATCTATCTATCTATCTATCTCTTTCTATCTATCTCTATCTCATCTATCTATCTATCCCATCTGTCTGTCTACTATCTATCACTCCATCTATCTATCACTCCATCTATCTATCACTCCATCTATCTATCTAGCTACTACTATCTATCTAATCTATCTCTACTATCTATCTCTGCTATCTATCTATCTCTGCTATCTATCTCTGCTATTTATCTATCTATCTATCTATCTATCGATCTATCTCTGCTATTTATCTATCTCTGCTATCTATCTATCTATCTATCTATCTATCTATCATCTATCTACCTACCTACCTACCTACCTATCTATCTATCTACCTATCTATCTATCATCTATCTATATATCTATCTATCTATCTCTGTCCTGTCTAACTATCTATCACTCCATCAATCTATCTATCACTCCATCTATCTATCTATCACTCCATCTATCTATCTAGCTACTACTATCTATCTAATCTATCTATCTGTCTACATCTATATCTACCTACCTATCTATCTATCTATCTATCTATCGATATCTGTCTATCTACCTACCTATCTACTACCCCTTTCTATCTATCTATCTCCCTTTCTATCTATCTATCTATCTATCTATCTCTGTCTATCTATCCTAGCAAATCAAATCAAATCACTGAAATCAAAAAGAGCTTTATTGGCAGGATCAATTTACATTTTGACATTGCCAAAGCAAACAAAAAATAATAAAATATAAAACATGTTAGTCTTAGAGGTTTTACGGTAGGGGGACATGTTATCATGGATAATTAATATATGGACAGTTACTATAAAGGGTATATGGGTTTTTAGTCTTTAAGACGGAAAGTACAGGAAGTTCGATTGGGGAAGGATAAAGGGATAATTGGGCAAGTATCCTTGGACATTGAGTTCATTTTATGCTCCTCTCAGTCTGTGACATGCTGTTACATAGTGTGCCCCAATATTCTACGTGGCTTCATCCTCCCCCCAGCAGGATATAGAGTTTTCTCTCTCCATCTAAGCAGTTGAAGTTCTGGGATATAGTCCGACAGCATCTTGAAATGGGGGTCCCGTATTGTTTTGTATTTGGGGCAGTGTAGTAGGAAGTGGGTTTCATCTCTAAGTTAACTGGTCACAGTGCTGGCACAGTCTGTTCTCTCTTGGTTTATATGGTCTGTTCTTGTTGGTTGGCCAAATTCTATTTCTAGACTGTGTGCACTCAATCTGTAGAGACTCAGGACTTGTCTTCTCTCTTTTAGGGTTTGGTGATATTCTCTCAGGTAGGGGGCCAGTTTGTAGTCTCTGTCCAGTGCCCTGTATATAGTTATTTTCTGGGACTTTTTTTATTTCTTCTTCCATTCACATCCACGTATCCAATTGGCTCTTGTTATGGCGGCTGTGATTTGAGGTTTAGACAGCCTCTGTGAGTGTGGGTTTTTGATGTTAGTAGGGAGCTGATGAGTTGTTTCATGCACTGGCTTTTCCTGGTCTTTGTTGTGTATTGAGCTTTATAATGGTAAGAGTTGGGGCTGCTGTTCTGTAGTGAGCCCAGAATGATAGGGCCCTTTTTTGCATCTCAAGCAGTAATGGGAATCTGCCAGCCTCCAGCCCGAAAAGCGCTGTTTGATGTAACTGTGATGGACCTGGAGGAGGTGCTTAACAAATTCGAGATGGAGTCTTTCTGGTGGGCCAGATTCCCATATTTGATTGGTCTGAATAGGAGACAGGGCCCCTACTTCACTGCCATAGAGTAAGGATTTGGAAATGACACTGTCAAGATTAGAAGTTTAAGCCAGACTTTTTACCGGTGGTTTTGAGTGATACAGTTGTTTTTCTTATTGCATAGAAGGTTCGGCTGCTTTTTTGTTTTCAAAGTCTCTATGAGCTTGCCCTTAAGCTCCCAGAATTGGTTGATCTCCAGGCCGAGATAAGTATATTTCTCTGTTCTGCTGAGTATCTCGTTATTCAAAGTGAATGAAGGGTCATGTTTTTGATTTTTGTTTTTCTTCCTGGAACATCATAATTTTCATTTTATTTGGATTTATTGGAAGTGCCCAGGTTGCGCTGAATTTCTCCAGGATGGTTAGACTTGTCTTGGTAGGCCACTCTCTGTTGGTGATAGCAGTAAGTGGTCACTGCCGTAGAGCAGGAAAATTTACATTGGTGTCATGTAGAGTAAGTCCTGGTGCGGATGAGGTTTTCTAGAGCTGCTGCCATTTGGTTGATGTAGATGTTAAAGAGAGTTGGACCTCAGACTACATCCTTGTCTGACTCCCCGCCTTGCCAGGAAGTATGAAGTTCTTTTTCCCATTCACTTTTTACACTGCATTTATTACCATATAAAGCTCTTGATAACAACATATGTTTTCCCTCCCGCCTATTCCACTCTCCAGAAGTTTTTAGGAATAGGCCTGGGTGCCACACTGCATCAAATGCCTTTTTAAAAATCCACAAAGCAGGCAAATATTTTCCCATTCCTTGTGGTTGTGGACATGATGATTTATGAGGCTGTGCAAAGTATAGATGTGATCAGTGGTACGATGTGTTTGGTAAGAACCCAGCTTGGCTTTTACTGAGAATGTTATGTTGTTGTGAGGAAAGTAATGATTCTCTTATTTAGAATGCTGTTATACAGTTTTCCCCCAGTACCCTTGCTCACACAGATGCCTCTGTAGTTGGCTGGATCTAACGGTCTCCATTTTGTGGATTGGTGTTATCAGACTTGATTTCAGACTTCAGGAAATGCCCAACTAACTGGCTGGGTTAAATAGTTTGGATATTGCAGTATGTATTTCAGGGGAGCTGTATTTGATCATTTCGGGTAGAATTCCATCCGTACCCACTGGCTTTTTTTACTTTGTAAGAGCTTAATTTTGGTAGCTAATTCCTGCAGTGTTATAGGTGTGTCTAATGGTTTTTTTGTAAGTCCTTGATCTTCTCCTCCATATTCTTTTAGTTTTGTTGATGATCTGGTTTTGTTCTGGAGTAAGATCTTGTGTAGGGATTCCTTTGATACAGGTCTTTAAAGTAGTGAAACCAGACTTTGCCATTTTTGGATGTGTTTGTTTGTTTTGTTTGGATTTGTGCCAATGTGATTTCCAAGTCCTCCCAGATGAGTTGTCTTGGAGAGAATTGTTCGTTAGTTTTTAGTTTACTTTGATGTAGTTTTTTGTTTCTCTTCTTTTTCTGAGGGTAAATTTATATTGACGTTGAGTGACATCATAGCTAAATTTAGCTCATCGTCACTAGGGCATCTGTGTTTTTTTATTTGAGATCTATCTATCTATCTACCTACCTACCTACCTATCATCTATCTACCTACTACCTACCACCCCACCCTATCTAATCTAATCATCTATCTATCTATCTATCTATCTATCTATCTATCTTCTACTCTATTATCTATCTTATCTCGACTATCATATATCTATCTATCTATCTCTGATATTTATCTATCTCTGCTATCTATCCATCTATCTATCTATCTATCTATCTATCTATTCTATTTAATCTATCCATCTATCTCTGCTATCCATCTATCTCTGCTATCTATCTATCTATCTATCTATCTACTCTCGCTATCTATCTATCTATCTCTGGCTATCTATTCTATCTATCTATCTTATCTATCTCTATCTATCTATCTATCTCTGCTATCTATCCGGTCTGTCTAAGCTATCTATCTATCTCTGCATGCTATCTATCTATCATATCTATCTATCTCTGTCTGTCTACCCTCTATCTATCTATACTACTACTACTATCTTTCTATCTATCTAATCTACTCTACATCTACCTATCCTACCCTACCTACCTCACCTACCTATCTATCTATCTATCTATCTAATCTATCTATCTATCTATCTATCTATCTATTATCTATCTATCTATCTATCTATCTCTGTCTATCTATCTACCTACCTACCTACTATCATCTATCTATCTACTACCTACCTACCTACCACCCCCCCTATCTATCTATCTATCTGATCTATCGCTACTTACTTATCTATCTATCTCTGCTATCTATTATCTATCTATCTCTGATATTTATCTATTCTCTGCTATCTATCTATCTATCTATCTAATCTCTGCTATCTATTTATCTCTGCTATCCATCTATCTCTCTGCCGTATCCATCTATCTATCTATCTATCTATCTACTATCTACTAATCTCTGCTATCTATATATCTATCTACTCTGATATTTATCTATCTCTGCTATCTACTTTCTAATCTATCTATCTATCTATCTATCTCTGCTACATCTATTTATCTTGCTATCCATCTATCTCTGCGATCTATCTACTCTATCTATCTATCTATCTATCTCTGCTAGCTATCTATCTATCTATCTATCTATCTATCTATCTATCTATCTATCTATCTATCTCTGCTATCTATCTATCTGTGCTATTTATCTAATCTCTATCTCTGCTATCTATCTATCTGTGCTATTTATCTATCTGTCTGTCTGTCTGTCTGTCTGTCTAACTATCTATCTATCTCTGCTATATATCTGTCTGTCTAACTATCTATCTATCTCTGTTATCTATCTCTGCTATCTATCTATCTCTGCTATCTATCTAACTATCTATCTATCTCTGCTATCTCTGCTATCTATCTATCTATCTATCTATCAATCTATCTATCAATCTATCTCTGCTATCTATCTATCTCTGCTATCTATCTATCTATCTATCTATCATCTATCTATCTATCTATCTCTCTCTATCATATCTCTGCTATCTGTCCTCTGCATCTATCTATCTATCTTCTGCTATCTATCTATCTTCTGTCTATCTATCTACCTACCTACCTACCTATCATCTATCTATCTACCTACCTACCTACCTACCACCCCCACCCTATCTATCTATCTATCTATCTATCGCTATTATCTATCTATCTCTGCTATCTATATATCTATCTATCTCTGATATTTATCTATCTATCTATCTCTGCTATCTGTCTCTGCTATCTATCTATCTATCTCTGCATCTATCTATCTATCTATCTATCATCTATCTATCTATCAATCTATCATCAATCTATCTCTGCTTAATCTATCTATCTCTGCTATCTATCTATCTTCTATCTATCTATCTATCTATCTATCTATCTCTGCATCTGTCGCTGCTATCTATCTATAATCATCATATCTCTGCTATCTATCTATCTATCTATCTATCTATCTATCTATCTATCTATCTATCTATCTATCTCTGCTATCTATCTATCTGTGCTATTTATCTATCTATCTTCTATCTATCTATCTGTGCTATTTATCTATCTGTCTGTCTCTCTGTCTGTCTGTCTAACTATCTATCTATCTCTGCTATCTATCTGTCTGTCTAACTATCTATCTCTGCTATCTATCTCTGCTATCTATCTATCTATCTATCTATCTATCTATCTATCTATCTATCTCTGCTATCTATATCTGCTATCTATCTGTCTGTCTAACTATCTATCTCTCTCTTCTATCTATCTATCTATCTATCTATCATCTATCTTCTGCTATCTATCTATCTATCTATCTATCTATCTATCTATCTATCTATCTATCTATCTCTGCTATCTATCTATCTGCTGGCTATTTATCTATCTGTCTGTCTGTCTGTCTGTCTGTCTGTCTGTCTGTCTAACTATCTATCTATCTCTGCTATATATCTGTCTGTCTAACTATCTATCTATCTCTGTTATCTATCTCTGCTATCTATCTATCTCTGCTATCTATCTATCTATCTATCTCTGCTATCTATCTATCTCTCTATCTATCTATCTATCTATCTATCTATCTATCAATCTATCTATCAATCTATCTCTGCTATCTATCTATCTCTGCTATCTATCTATCTATCTATCTATCTCTGCTATCTATCTATCTATCTATCTCTGCTATCTGTCTCTGCTATCTATCTATCTATCTCTGCTATCTATCTATCTATCTATCTATCTCTGCTATCTATCTATCTGTGCTATTTATCTATCTATTTTTCTATCTATCTATCTGTGCTATTTATCTATCTGTCTGTCTGTCTATCTGTTGTCTGTCTAACTATCTATCTCTGCTATCTATCTGTCTGTCTAACTATCTATCTATCTCTGCTATCTATCTCTGCTATCTATCTATATTATCTATCTATCTATCTATCTATCTATCTATCTATCTATCTATCTATCACTGCTATCTATTTATCTACTATCTATCTATCTATCTATCTATCTATTTATCTATCAATCTATCTCTGCTATCTATCTATCTCTGCTATCTATCTATCTCTGCTATTTATCTCTATCTCTGCTATCTATCTATCTGTCTATCTATCTATCTGTCTATCTCTGCTATCTATCTATCGCTATTATCTATCTATTGATCTATCTCTGATATTTATCTATCTATCTATCTATCTATCTATCTATCTATCATCTCTCTATTTATCTATCTATCTTGTCTGTCTGTCTATCTATCTATCTATCTATCTATCACTCCATCTATCTATCTAGATACACTATCTATCTAATCTATCTATGCTATCTATCTCTGCTATCTATCTATCTCTGCTATCTATCTGTCTGTCTAACTAGCTTCTATCTATCTCTGCTATTTATCTATCTATCTATCTATCTATCGCTATTATCTATCTATCGATCTATCTCTGATATTATCTATCTCTGCTATCTATCTATCTATCTCTGCTATCTATCTATCTGTGCTATTTATCTATCTATCTTTCTATCTATCTATCTGTGCTATTTATCTATCTGGTCTGTCCTGTCTATCTGTCTGTCTGTCTAACTATCTATCTATCTCTGCTATCTATCTGTCTGTCTAACTATCGATCTATCTCTGCTATCTTTCGCTATCTATCTATCTATCACTGCTATCTATTTATCTATCTATCTATCTATCTATCTATCTATTTATCTATCAATCTATCTCTGCTATCTATCTATCTCTGCTATCTATCTATCTCTGCTATTTATCTATCTCTGCTATCTATCTATCTGTCTATCTATCATCTGTCTATCTCTGCTATCTATCTACGCTTATCTATCTATTGATCTATCTCTGATATTTATCTATCTCTCTATCTGTCTATCTATCTATCTATCTATCTATCTATCTATCTATCTATGTCTGTCTCTATCTATCTATCTATCTACATCTATCTATCTATCTATCTATGTCTGTCTGTCTATCTATCTATCTATCTATCTATCCTATCTATCTATCTATCTATCTATCTATCACTCCATCTATCTATCTAGATCTACTATCTATCTAATCTATCTATGCTATCTATCTCTGCTATCTATCTATCTCTGCTATCTATCTGTCTGTCTAAACTACTATCTATCTATCTCTGCTATTTATCTATCTATCTATCTATCTATCTATCTATCTATCTATCGCTATTATCTATCTAATCGATCTATCTCTGATATTTATCTATCCTGCTATCTATCTATCTATCTATCTATCATCTATCTATCTACCTACCTACCTATCTATCTAACTTTCTATCTATCTATCATCTATCTATCTATCTATCTATCTATCTATCTCTATCTGTCTGTCTATCTATCTATCTATCAATCTATCTATCACTCCATCTATCTATCTAGCTACTACTATCTATCTATCTATCTATCATCTCTGTCTAATCTACCTACCTTCAACTCTTTCTATCTATCTATCTATCATCTATCTATCTCGTCTGTCTATCTATCTATCTCTGTCTTCTGTCTATATATCTATCTCCCTTTCTATCTATCTATCTCTGTCTACCCCACACCTATTTGCGTTGCATTAGAACCGTTAGCCATTCAAATTAGAACAACCCCCAAATTAAAGGTTTACAACTCAGAGAACATTCTGCCTACTGAGTATGTATGCAGATGATATAATATTATATTTAGGAACCGACCCAAAAGAATCACTCCAAACTACTTATTACACACTATCACCAAATTCAGTCCTTTTTCAGGCTTACATATCAATTGGACCACATCCTGCATCTTCCCAATAGATGACAACATACATATACCGGGCAACCATACAATACATTAGTCCCAACAGTCACAAAATTCAAATATTTAGGAATCAATATACTAGAGCACCACAAGAGATTTATGACCCAAAACATTCTCCCTAAATAGACCTGATTAAAATTAAATTCCAGGTCTGGAAACAATCTCCGCTCAATATATGGGGGAAATCATGCTGATCAAAATAGTACTCCTTCCAAAGATTCTATATACCCTGCAACACAGTATGTTTTTATCCCAACACAATTTTCAAGCAGATAGATAGTCTAATACTATCATCCTATGGTCAACAGGAATGGCGAAGTCAAGCTGAAACTCTACAACATCCCTAAATCCCAAGCTGGCCTTTCATTGCCAACTTCCAACTATACTATTTGGCAGGACAAATGAAATACTTTATGGAATGGATAATACCCCCTCCCCCAGACCCACAAGATACACCACCCCTCAATATACGACCCGAGAAAATGCTGCAATCCTACTTAATATCGTTACCCATATCCCCTGGAATCACCAAGAAACTATCTCCCGGTGGGCACCTCCTTACATGTACCAACAACATAAGGTCTGGCAGCGATAAACAAACTAATCCACATCCATTTGGGGAGGCGCCTCTGTGGCATAACAAAAAATACTCTGAACTGGCATCCTTTTCCCCTAGTGCTATCTGGGAGGGAAGGGGTGTCCAATATTTCTCCCCAAATTATACAAGGCAACACCCTCAAACCGTTTGCCTACAGCACAATTACAACTACCCAATGCCTTCTACTTCAGATATCTCCAACTCCGTCACTGTATAGGTACTGAATTTAACGGCCTACAAACCCAATGTGTAACCACCCGGTTATTCAAATTATGAAAAATGATGGGGAGAGACGCTTGGTATCTATAGTGTATAGATATTTGATAGGTCAGACGTATCCGCAGAATCACCCGTATTATCTCCAAATGGACAAAACTTATACCCACATTAACTACAGAATACTGGGATGAAATGGCAGAATCACATATACGGGGCATCCCAATCAGCCAATAAAAATTAATCCAATTCTATATACTGCATCAGTCATATTTATCCCCAAAACGAATGGCACGCAATGTACCCCAGAATATAGACGACGAATGCCCAAGATGCTTCGCTTCGCCAAGCAGATTTTTGGCACACTTATTGGCAATGCCATTAATTCAATCTTAATGGAAACGGATCCTGGGGGTGCTGTCGGAATCAATACATATAAGTATCCCCCTAGAACCCCGGTCTGCCTACTCGGGATCCTGGATGAAGAAACATGGCCAAAACACCAGGCTATAACTTGTGAAACATTATTTTACGCTAGGAAGATAATTGTGTTAAATTGGATGAGTTCACAACTACCCCAAATTAAAATGTGAAAGACTTAGTAACTAGAAATATGACTATACGGGTATATATAAAAAAACCGAGGAACCCTCACAAAATTTGATAAAGTATGGAATTGTGGTTAAACGTGTGTGTAATATACTAGATTACCTGAGAATAAGAAAACAATAATACCCAGAGCTATTTGAAACAATGTACTATAATGTGAGAGGATATGAGTTATGTTACACTAAACAGATAATGGATGAAATGTAATGACTGTGGTATATTACCCATATGCAACCCCCCCCTCCCTCCCCTCCCACAACCCTCCTATGATACTAGTAATGTATAATGTTTTATAACCAACATAACAGACGATTGCATTAATAATTTTATTAACATTGTATAAATTGTTGTATTCCTTTGTTAAAACAAATAAATAAACTTATAGTTTAAAAAAAAATCTATCTCTATCTATCATCTATCTATCTACCTACCTACCTATCATCTATCTATCTACCTACCTACCACCTCCACCTATTATCTATCTATCTATTTATTATCGATCTATCTATCTATCGCTATTATCTATCTATCTAATCTGTTATCTATATATCTATCTATCTCTGATATTTATCTAATCTCGCTATCTATCTATCTATCTATCTATCTATCTATCTCTGCTCTCATCCTATCTCTGCTATCCATCTATCTATCTATCTATCTATCTATCTATCTATCTCTGCTATCAATCTCTGCCATCTATCTGTCTGTCCAACTATCCATCATCTGATATCTATCTATCTATCATCTATCTATCTACTATCTATCTATCTATCTCTGCTATCTATCTCTGCTAATATCTGTATGTCCAACTATCTATCTACTATCTCTGCTATCTATCTATCTTATGCTATCTATCTACCTGTATCTATCTATCTGTCTATCTATGTCTATCTATCTCTATCTATCTATCTATCTGTGCTATCTATCTATCTATCTGCTGCTATCGTATCTATCTATCTATCTATCTATCATCTATCTATCATCTATCTATCTATCTATCTATTCGTCTGTCTGTCTAACTATCTATCTATCTCTGCTATCTATCTGTCTGTGTAACTATCTATCTATCTCTGACTATCTATCTATCTATCTATCATCTATCTATCTATCTATATCTATCTATCTATCTATCTATACTATCTCTGCTATCAATCTATCGTGGCTATCATCTATTATCTTTCTGTCTGTCTGTCGGTCTAGCTATCTATCTATCTCTGCTATCTATCTGGCGTCTAACTATCTATCTATCTCTGCTATCTATCGTCTGCTCAACTATCTATCTATCTCTGCCTATCTACTATCTCTGCTATCATATCTATCTCATCTAACTATCATCACATCTACACACTATCAAACACTATCGTCTGTCTGACTATCTATCTCTGCTATCTATCTAGTGTCTATCTCTGCATATCTACTATCAATATATCTATCTATCTATCGATCTATATATCTGATCTACTTGATATATCATCTAGCTACTATCGAACTACACACCTACTATCTATCTATCTATCATCTATCATCTACCTTTCTATCATCTATCTAATCTATCTATCTATCTATCTATGCGTCTGTCTACTATCATCTATCTATCTATCTATCTATCATCATCTATCTACTCTCATCTATCTATCAATCACTATTATCTAGATATACTACCTATCTATCTCTGCTATCTATCTCTGCTATCATTATCTCTGCTATCTATCTGTCTGTCTAACTGCTATCTATCTCTGCTATCTATCTATCTCTGCTATTTATCTATATCTCGCTATTATCTATCTATCGATCTATCTCGATATATATTATCTGCATCTACTGCGGCTATCTACTTTTAACTACGCCCTACCGATACCTCACCTCATACTACATCTATCTATCTATCTATCTATCTCTATCTGTCTGTCTGTCTGTCTGTCTATCTATCTATCTATCTATCTATCTATCTTATCTATCTATCTATCTGTCTGTCTGTCTGTCTGTCTGTCTGTCTGTCTGACTATCTATCTCTGCTATCTATCTATCTGGCTATCTCTGCTATCTATCTATCTATCTATCTATCTATCTATCTATCTATCTATTATCTATCTATCGCTATTATCTATCATGATCTATCTTGATATTATTATCTATCACCTCTATCTATCTACTACATCTATCACTATCACCACTATCATCTATCTATCTATCTATCTATCACCTTTATCTATCTATCTATCATCTATCTATCTCTCTATCTATCTATTCTATCTATCTGTCTGTCTAGCTACTACATCTACTACTATCTTATACTTACTATCTACTCATGAACACCTATCTAATCTATCTCTGCTATCTATCTCTGCTATCTATCTATCTCTGCTATCTATCTGTCTGTCTAACTAGCTATCTATCTCTGCTATCTATCTATCTCTGCTATTTATCTATCTATCGTATTTATCTATCTATCGATATATCCTGATATATATCTATCTCTGCTATCTATCTATCTGCTTCTATCTATCATCTATCTATCTACCTACCTACCTACATCTCCCATATCTATCATCACATCTACATCTATCTCTTATATCATCTGTCTGTCTGTCGTCTATCTATCATCTATCTATCTATCTAATCTACTATCACTCCATCTATCTATCGCTACTACTATCTATCTAATCTATCTATCTACTCTGTCTATCTACCACCTATCAACATTCTATCTATCTATCATCTTATCTATCTCTGTCTGTCTATCTATCTATCTCTGTATGTCTATCTATCATCTATCTACTATCTACCTACTACCACCTATCATACTATCTATCTACCTACCTACCCACCCCCACCCATCTATCTATCTATCGCTATTATCTATTATCTCTGTTATCTATATATCTATCTATCTCTGTTATTTATCTACTCTGCTATCTATCTATCTATCTATCTCTGCTATCCATCTTATCTCTGCTATCTCTGTAAAGCATATAAACTTTGCAACTCACCCTCTACTCTGACGCCATTCTCCACAACCCAGACTTTCCTCCTGGACTCAGCCCGAAGGGGTGGCAGGCTGGACAGACAAACAGATTACACAATGGGTCAACTTATCCATTGCGGGGCAACTCTTATCTTGGGACACAACTAGAGCACATTATAACTCCCGACCTCCGAATGGTTCCATTACCAACAAATATCACACTTTATACAACAGAACTTTACAAAGACTCCTATCCCAGATTGGAGGACTCGCAGTGGACCAACATATTCCGCTCTCTCCATAAATGCTCTCTCAATATCTACTACAGGAAAAAAATTATAGATACTTCATCACTGGTACCTCTCCCCTCAGAGAATCTCTCAGATTTATCCAAAATTCCTCTTCCCTTTGTTATCGTAATTGTCAGATGGCAGCAGATCTATTCCATTGTTGGTGGAGCTGCCCCGAGACTAAAAAGTATGGGCGGTATGTGAGAGTTTAATCCATGAAACGCGTATTCCCCAATAACCTTGGATCCTGGACAGCTCTATTCGATAGAGATATACCCCACCTTTCACAACCTAACAATAAACTTATACAAGGCTTTTGCACAGCTACCCATAGCCTTTCTGGCGGCATCATGGAAACAACTGGCCCCCTCAGCAAACCCATTTAATCTCAAAGATATGGTGGATCGTGAGAATGAACGCCTATCTCATATTATCGAAGGCTCAATACGCAAATATGAGAGATTTGGAACCCATGATTCTTTACCATGATGGACGCCGGAGGGAATCAAAGAACTAACAGTAATCCCTCGGATTAAATTAGTTCTCACCTACTCTCCCAACGGAGACCCCCTGATACCACTCCACCCATTCCTAAAAGCGGTGGGGCCGGGTATGTGCGGCAGGACGGGCACCACAGTTTTTTTTCTATTTTCGCACTTAAAATTATCAGTGTATTCTGAGTCAAAACTGTTTTGATGAATTGTGTTTTATATTATTTGTATCTAAAAATTCACAAGTGAGATGCCATATAATAAGACCCTTCTTTAGCACAAGAAAATATAAGGGACAAGGCGTCCCAAAACGTGTTGTTGTGTTTTCACAATAAATTTTGGATTCACCCATTTGTAGTGTGCTCCCCTATATTTTCCATTGCTAAAGAAGTGTCTGCCCTAGGAGTGAGGGCAGGGGGACGACCTACGGAATGCCTGGCATTGAGCCAACAGCGGTGTGCATGAGTGTGACCTGGACTGTCATATGGATAAGACAGAATCATCAATGAAAGAACTCTTATTAACACAATGAAAACTCCTTTTTTATTGAGAATGATTAAATAACATAATAATGTCTTAAATCTTGTTATTGTTATCTTGTTTCTCGCAATAAATTTTTTTGGGGGAAAAAAAAATTAACATAAACAATAAAAAGCATGTAATGTATAAATATACTTATTTTTCTGTCAGTATTAATGTATTAATAGTCTCCATTAAATGCTACAATTTGATTTGAACTTGATTTGACATAGCAGGTCACTAGAAGTGAAAGTGTAAAACAGACACACTGAAACAGATATTTGACATAAAGATATTTAGGTATTAGGCTCTTGACTATTTAGAGATATTGCTTTTAGAGATGAATTAGAACTTGAACCCGAGCTTAGACTTTTCAAACTTTCAAAGATTTTTCTAGAAATGTCTAATTTCGACCAAATCAAATTTTCATGATAACTGTGGAATGCGAAAGCTCGAGAGTAGCGCGGGCGTGTAGGAAATGCGTTTATTTCAAGTTCTGGATATTTAGATGTTCCCCAGACCATTTTCCAGATCCAGTCAGTAAGTTACCATTGCTACTTTAACCTTATTTATTCTAACTTTTCGAACTATATTTCCTCAATGACTTTAATGGGTCCCATTTCAGATTTTTTCAATTTTCTAAGTTCAAAATCCAAAAATCAGACATGAACCTAGAAATGTTATTGTATGTCAAGGGCTTACATACTACTACTATCGATCAAAGCAGACTATTATGGAATCTTACAGTATACAGTAATTAAACAGTTCATCTTGCCCAAAAAGGAGCACAAAGATCCGTGAAATTCAATATTTTAATGCAAAATTAGAGCTAATGTGCTAGAAACAGTTCAGGTTTTCCAAACAGAGAATGATGTGGAAAACTAGTTGTAAAGAACACAGGCAATTCCAAAACCAAGATAACCGAGGGATTGGGAATTTTCTTCTGGTCTGGTCCAGTTCAGGTCCCATCTTTAGGGGAAATATCTGAAGGAATATTATTTTAGGTTTGTTCTGCTTTAAATAGTGATTACCAAAAAGGAAGACCTTATTTCCTTACAAAATGTGTTGCTGTATTATTTATTTATTTTGGTTGTTTTACTCATGCCAACTTAAGGGAGATTCAATAAAAAGTTGCTTTTAAAAATTGGTGCTAATTTGCCCCAACCAATCAGATGTTAGCTTTTAGATGTTAAATAAAATCTGATTGGTTGGGGCAACATTAGCACATTTTAAACGAAAAACATTATTGAATCTCCCTGATAATTTTGTTTTTCATTTGTTGAGAGGGCTTTACAATATGTTAACCCAATAGATAGTAGGTGTGAAGGGAGCATGGAGTACCTGCTAAAACCAATTTAGTGTTGCTTGTGCTGGTGGAATGTGGTGTAAGCTAAGGGATCTTATCTCGTATATGGCTTTACAATATACATTAGAAAATCTTAAATAAAAGGACAACAGACTACAAGAAATATTTCCCAGACCCCCCTCTCTTAGCTACCAACAACCCCCAATTCTAAACAACTGCTCGTAAATGGAAAATCTCCCTGTTTGCAGAAAGTGTGAAACTGTAAGTACATCCATTGCAGGATAGCAATGCCGGTCCAAATTAGGTCCAAATTAGAAATTAAGGGAATGTTCTCCTGCAAATCATCCAATGTAGTATACCTAATATTAGTTCTAGGTGCCCCTCAGAACTATATGAAGGAGAAACTGGACAGACCCTGTGGCAAGGATGAACTCTCATAGATTCACAATCAACAACAATAACGAGATGTCCCTGTGGTGCGCCATTTCTGCAGTCAAGGGCACAGCTTGAAAGACTAAAAGTCACAGGAAATTTTAGGACCCAAAAGGGAGAGTTTAGAATTGGCATGTAAACTTACAAAGAAAGTTTGGGACTCTGGACCCTGGATCAACCAAGACTAAACTTTATGTGGCACTATGTTTCTAATATGCAAATAAGGAAACAAACAGGGTTATTCAATAAAAGTTCTTATTGTTAAAAATGGTGCTAATTTTCCCCAACCAATCAGATGTAAGCTTACAAATGTTAAATATGATCTGATGGTTGGGCAAAATTAGCACCATTTTAAACGATAAGAACTTTTATTGAATCTCCCTGAAAGACTTGGGAATTAAACAAAATTAAACATATGTATGGCCCCATTAGTGTTTCGAAAGCTTGCCATTTTAATCATTTAGTTAGCCTATAAAAGGTTTATTTTTATATCCAAGATGTCTCTACTATAAAAAGAGAATGAAAGTGAAAATTTTGTCTGCAGCAAGATTTTTTATGTGCAAAGGTGGCCATACACATGAGATTTATATGACATTGTGGCAACATATCACATTGACTGATCGCTCATATGCGTTATGGGGACGATCGGCCATAAGTAAAGGGAGCCTATACCAACCAACAAAAGAAATTTTCTGGGTTTCCTGATTGGTTGTAATGCCGATTATGGACGTTTGTCAGAATTGCTTTCTGGTGATTTTGGGCCCTACACACTGCCAACATCGGCCATGTTTATGGCCACCTTTAATCTGCCACCTCTTGTCATCTTGGATCCCTCCCATCTGTAACAACAAAAATAGTGTCATGGAAGAATGGGCCCTCTCTGCAAAACTTCCTGAATCAGTGTGAGGAGACAAAGAATTCTGCATCCTTAATGGTCCATTCCCCCCTGCAAGTTCTTGCTTACTTTAAAGAGTATCTCCACCCCCAAAGAAAAATTAGTATAAGGCCAGACAACCTGAACCCTAAATACTATTTTCAAAAAGCCTAAATCAGCCCCTAAATGCACTACCCTGCCTTCGTTTCCTAGGTCACAGCCTCTTCTGCTTCTCTTCCGCCACAAACAGAAGGGGCTGACCGGCAGCCATGTCTGTAATTGGTTAGACAATCACTGATGCCACTGCAGGTCACCGAGGGAACGAGGATGGGTAAGTACATTAAGGGTCTGATTTAGACATTTTAAACATAGCGGTTAAGGTTTGGGTGTTTGCCTACCATTGCTTATTCCAATTTTTTTTTTCTCCAATAAAACCGATGCAGCCACTTAGGATCCAGAGGGAGGGGGGAGGGAGGAGAGCTCCGCTGAGCATGCGAGAGTCCTCTCGGAGGAGCAGGAAGTGGCAGGAAAGGATTACACACAAATTTTAGTTGGAGGGGGTGGATATGCCCTTTAACCTTTTTTTCTCCTTTAAATTATGTTCCTTATTAAAGTTCCCATTTATCAAATCTGTAATCAGGGGGGAACCTCAGTGTTTCAGTTGTAACCCTTAACAAGAAGTAAATATCTCATATAATCTACCTTTATAGTTATCAAAGTGATTGGATTAAATCATTTTGATGCTCAAAAACAACAATACTTTTTTTAAATGTTAAAACCGTTAGTATTATTGCTGCTCAAATATTAATGCAACCCATCATTCACCCTGCAAGTTGAGTTCACTTTTCAACATTGTTTTTTTTTTTGTTATAATAAATATATTATAATATATATAAATAATTTTTATAACGTTTTCAAACTTTACATCAATAAAATATTGTTTAACAAACTTCATGTTTCTTGGGTTTTTTTGGTTCCCTTTATTTTATTATCCCGTAATACAGTTCAGTGTGGATTCTGTTAGTGTTACCTTGACTAGTAGTTCAGACTTCTTTTCTTTGGCTTCTGTTCTTTGAATTTTAAAAATCCAAATGTTCCAAATTTTTGCCCATCTCATAATATTGTGTTGTAGAGTATGTGCCATGTACTCGCTGTATGGATCCACCACATCCTGTTTTCAAACATTATTTACCATTTATAAACAGAGACGATTTGGGCAGATGGGGCAATATAGTCCAAGTGCTGCCATGATTCTGTTTAAAAATTGTTTGTTAGGCAAGTTCACTCAAAAAAACCTTTCTCTAAAATGTATATACCCCCCAAACCCCACTTTCGAGATAGTCACACATTACAAGACGCTCTGAAGTTTCTTACCTGACCCGATCCCTCAAAAAACAGGAGCAGGGGCTTTGTGCCGACAGCCGCCTTACTTCCAGGTCGCAGCTGTCAGGCGATTGGGCTTGACTCACGTGCTGCACCTAACTTACACCGCAACCAGGAAATCAAACGGCGGTGCAGCAGAGGAGCATAGGTGCGGGAGGGACTGCGGCAGGTAAGCAAGTTCAGGAGCGTTCTTAGGAACCTGGACTATCGCAAAAAGTGGGTTTGGGGGGTAATTTACATTTTGGAACTAACGTTTTTTTTCAGTAGACATGCCCTTTAAGTAATATTTCAGACGATTCCCAGCCATCACCCTGTTACCAAGATAAGTCACCGGCTTCTGTTAAATCAGTAAGTGGTGGCTTTTTCTCCTGTAGAGTTTATGGTAGACACACAAAGTATATTTTTTGGAGCAGTGCAATAATCATATACCCAAAATACCCATGCATCACCACAAAAATGGTCTTATAGTGTAAGTCCACTACTCAAATGAAAAATTATAATCTAGGTAAATCACTCCCAAACCTGAAATAGATAGAAATCTGAAAGATGACGACTAACCTAAATGTTCAGTCACCCCTTTTTCCAGCTCCCTGGTGCTTCCAGATAGCAAGTGTGATTCTGGATATGGTAGCTGTCATCACAGACAATGACTGGACACTATTCTAGCTACCTTCTCTGACATGTCCAAGAAATAGGCGGAAATCTTTTGAGAGTCAAAGGAAAGGGGAAGAACATTCACTGCATAACAGGTTAGTTCTACCATTTTCAGATTAGAACTGATGCAGTTTTGGGGGTAATAAAGTTTAGCATTTTAGTGGATGTCCCCGATCCTAATGAACAGCAACATAAATGTGTCTGGGCCCTGAATAGCATGCAAAGTGCAAACCTAGTGGACTGATATATATGACCCCAGAAAACACATAAACTGCTATATTAAATAGATGGCTACTATGCTTGTGTGAAGATGATGTCTGCCTTTTCTGTAGCTGCACAAGCCACAAGAGAAGGGGCAAACCTTCAGGATTGGGACTGACAAAGGAGAAAAAGTTTTACAGAATTTTGGTGTTGTTGGGGGCTTTACATGGAATAAAGCAGCCTTTTGTAGCAATTTCGGGGTTCTCCTGTATTCCCTGCCACATTCATTTCTAGTATGATTTATATATTCAGTAGATGGAAACATAAAAGTGGAAATAAACTTATGTTTGCTGTGTGCATAATTGCCTGTTTGTGTTGAATTTGACATGCCTTTGCTACCATTTTATAAACTGGTGTATTTTGTGTTGTTTGGGTGTCCAATCGTATGGCTAGTGTAATAAAATATTAAGTTATCTAGACATTTACAATGATAGAGTCATCAAATGGCAGCTATTTTTTGATAACAATGCAAAAACATTTTTTTTATCACTATGGGGTTAAACTATCTTCAGTGTGATATGTGATAGAATGTGCAATAAGCGTAAGAACAAACAATTTGGTTGTTTGTAGTTAATCAGCCTCTCATTTACAATTAGATGTTTCACTTTGCAAGTCAACAGATTGCCACAAGAGGTCCTCAATCCGAATCCAGTTGTTGACTGCCAAATATCAACTAATTCAGTAAATTAACCTCCACCGCAACATGGAGAGCAACCCAAACGACTATTCTATGTAGACATTGGAGTATATTTTACAAAATAAGCGGAAAATTGATTTTCCAATTGACATTTTCATAGAATGACTGTAGGAAAGAGACCGCCATGCTTCAAGATTGTTTAATGATAAACCTCACACTACCCAATGACATACCGGGTTAACAGGGTTATACACTCACTTTTTGGGGCCTGTGTGAATCCCAGTAATTTGGACCTGGTTTAAAAAAACGTTTTGGTTAAGGTGTACTCCATCAGGACGTTAACCCAAACGCACTGCTTGACTTCAAACACTAAATTGCGCAAAGTGGTTAGTTTCTCGGCAGGTAAGTGTGCGGTAAAGTAGAGTTACAAGTATAGAGGAAAAAACAGCAGGATGTATAGCCTTTAATATACTGTATATACCCTATTACGATACTTGAGTATAAGTCTATCCGTATAGTCAAGGTACCTATTTTTACATGAAAAATGCATATAAACTGATTGACTCGAGTATAAGTCGAGTGGGTAGAAAAATGACCACTACTGTCTTTGATTCTGTATTGTTCTGAGACTTAGTTACCCTGTTTAAATGGACAGCAGAATTTGCATACAGTAGTCCCATACAGTAATAGCCAAACCAGTATAGCTTTTACTGTATGGGACATACTGTAGGGAATTTGCTGTCCATTTAAAGGGCAACTAAAGCCTCAAAACAATACAGAATCAGAAGCAATATTTTTAAAAATAGATACCATCCTTTAATTTTGTATTGTTTTGAGGCATTGGTTGCCTATAAATGACGTAATTCCTTACAGTAACCCCCATTCCTTGGCACTCTGGAAGTTTGGAAACTACACTTGAGTTGTAGTTTCCAAACATATGCAGTGGCAAGAAATTGGGGATACTGTTGGGTTACTGGTGCACCTTAGTTCGTGTTAACTCAATTTGTGCTTGCTGTTACAATTAAAATAGATGGAAATGAACCATGAGTGATATATTTCATTAGTATGAATATTTATCAGTATGAAGCTGGAGGCATAGAACGATGGAAATACATATATATATAATATATATATATAGTAATATTTAATATATAAATATACTGTAATTGCAGTTGTTGTTTTTTTGCATAAACACAAACACAATAATTTGTTATGTGGCTGGGACCACTGAGAGATGGACTATATATATGACATTTAAAATATGAACATTTGTACACAGACATTTTTTTGTTGCTTTTTTTTTGTTTCATTGAGTAAGGCAAAACCTATGGTTATAATGCATTACTAATTTTGCCCACTACCCCAATAAAGGGATTCAGAGGCCCCCACAACATTGATTGGTAATGATTTTCCCATAAGTGGCTTATCCCATGCATTAAGCTGTGAAACTGAAAAACTTTATTAAAAAGTCTTACATTTCAAAACAATTGGAGAACAGGAAATAACTACAAGAACTCTTACCGCAATTTATTATGTAGAGCTGTGGTATTGTTTAGCAATACAATAAACAAGAAATGTAGTAAAAAATCATGTCACAAAAAAAAAGGTTTGTGTTTGCATATATAGTTCAACCATTTTTACTCTTGAATCATTTTTTTTCCTGTAAAAAAATAGTAGAAGGTAAACACTCTAGAATTTGTACACTTTTTAATGAAATTATTCACTAATTTAATCAAGACCTAGGGCAGGGGGGTCAAACTCAATCAAATAAGGGGCCAAAGTCAAAAAGACAGACTGGTGCTGGGCCAATACAGGTGCAGGGATTGGACTCTGTCACGCTGTGACTAGGGAATGGGGGTGTGAAGCACACTGTTTGTCACAGACCTCTGCCTTGGCGCAATCATGACTAAAATGGAACAGCTCACCTTAATCTTCTGGCATGGTAATGGAATGGCCACACCAATGGAAGGTTCTTGTCACACTCCCTCCACTCCTCAGTGCCGGGCTGATATGGGATCAGTTGTGTTACAGGCAGTGACTCTATCAAGCCTTACCACGCTGCTATCCATATGTGCAGTCCCAAGCAGAGTCATTACCTAGATATGCTTGAATAGATTCAGATCAGGTTAGCCCGATCAGCTGTTTAAAATGAGTTGATTGCAGTATCTTGCAGGCAGATCTATTGTGTCGTCAATACTTGGGGACTGCACAAATGGATAGCAGTATGATAGATGCTATACAGTCACGGGAGGCCACAACAAACAGCAAGAAGGGCTGGCACTGCGGGCCTTGAGTTTGACACATTGTTTAATTGACTAACCTTTGAATTATTTGGTAAACTCTGTTTTGGAAATAAAACTAGCAACCTCAAATATAAATTCTGTTAATCTCAAAAAAGACCATAAGGCTGGGTGACACAAGGGGACTATTTGCCCCGACCGAGCGTTTGCTATGAGCGAGCTCTCGGACAGGAAAAAAAATGTCTCTCGTTGCTGCAATAGTGGCCGCAGCCATCAGTTCCCTAGGGACCCATGATTTACCGACACATCCGATCCGGATGAACAGGGCAGCTGCGGATGAAAGCAGCACTGATTGTTTTGGCCCAAACCGACCAATACACGGAATATCAGTCAATGGGCCGAAAAATGCCCGTTGTGACACATCCTAGGTTTACAATGACTAAAGTAAGCAAACTTTTTTTTTTATTCCTAATGTGAAAGCTTTTCTCCCTAGAAACCCATAAATTGTAAGATCCTTCTCTAGTAAGTTGCATTTATGTACATGTAAGAAATACCATAAATTCTGTTACTAAGAGGCTTCCAGTGTAGTTGCGCAGAATTTTTATTATTTTACGGAAATTTAGTATTCTGTTTCTTACATCATGATAGCTAAGAACCTACACTACAAAGATAAATTTTTTCTTTTTTGTATTAAAGTAAGGATTATATAATTGGAAAAAACAGGAGCATGAATGGGTTTAAACAAAAATTAAATTATCTGTTCGTGTCGAGGAGAAGGAGGCGTGTAAGTGGTTGTCTGTCAGCTTCTAGAAAGCAAGGCTGCAACTTCCTTTGGTCTGTTGAACAGAGCATGTGAAGTGTACTGAGTAACAGCATGAGTTTCACCCAGCTACTGTAGTTGGGGTTATGGGAGTCGACCCCTAGTACCCACAGGTTAATTTCTGAATCACCCAGCAGACACAGCAAAGGGAGAGGTGAGACACAGTTTTTGTATCTTTGTGAATGTGCTCTGTCTATTGAAGCAAAGTGTCTGGAGACTTTAGTTCCCTTTAAATGAACGATTGTGGGTACCAATGCAAAAGTATTCATTTTTCCAGGTTAAAAACTTTTGAGTTAGATTTTTTATTAAGAATCCAGAATAAACCTTTATAAAACTTAGTTGATGTATAATATATTGGGATCTACATATACAAGAGGTTTTATTAAAGATAATAGACAATCTGAACACTAGATTCCTTTTGTTTGTAAAGTTTTATATTTAGAAGTCAACTTTCTAACGTGAATGCGGGGAAGTCACCTGCCTCGTTGCAATACTTTACACCACACCTGTCCAATTGCAGTTGGTTCTGAGTGACTTCCACTCTACAATTAACGAAATGCCTTAAGCTCATAATATGTATGATCTTTGCACCGGACGAGCGCAGTGTCCCATTGCCCAACAGTAAAGCTGTGCCCACCTACAAGTCACACCACCCATTTCGCCCGGACCCTTTTCGCTGCATATAGGCAGCATTCAAAGTTTTACTCAAGTGGCAAAAACCCTAGAGACCACCCCTGTTTGAAAATTCTGCTGTACATTATTGTATGATTGCAGGCCAAATACTTACTATTGTTTTATATTCTATTTGATTGCAGTGATTAGTTAGATCTAAAGATTCAACACTGTAATACACATTGATAAAGTACAATGCAGCTTTAAGTGTATGTTTCAAGAGATGGAGGTATGGTACAAAGCATTATACATTTCTAGTAGGGCATGGCTGGTGGTCGAGGGCTCAGGTTGTTGACTTGAAGCCCTAATAAACTAATAATTAAAAATAAAAACAAAAAGTCCAGTAAAACTATTAGTTTGGAAAAGTGCCTATTGGTGAACAAGCCAAGGTTATTATTATTTATATATGGCCCATATATATATTTGTATAAATTATCGTTAGCCCCCACACAAACAGAACTTCACTAATGTAAACAGCCCTAACTTGTCTAACCTGCCGGCATGTCAAGCCCCTCCACCCCGAATATTTAGTTGAACCCCTTCAATTACCAAGATGCTCTTTTTGTATATGGGATTCCAAAAAGCATGCATTTTCAAATGGGCCCTTACCAGTGTCTTGAAAAGAGGGAGAAATCATTGAATCTATTCCCTTCTTTATACAAGACAATATTGCCAGCTCTAGCCACTGGTTGTTTGCACAACAGCTAAGTCTGTTATCTACTAGAAACCCCCAAATCCTTTTCCATTAAAAAATTTCACTTGGCACAGAGTTATTATGATGTAGGTAGCACAAAGATTGCTAAAGGGGAACTGTGGTCTCCAAACAAGTTGAGTTTAAATTAAAGGCCAGTTCCTACTTAAAACGAACGCCATCAACCACCTCTCTAAATGTCCACAGCCCAAGATATAAATGACTGCCAGAAATTTAATGGGTGGGAGGCTGACATTCCTAAGGCTTCTCCTGCACCAGTGCCGCCGGCGAGCACAGCCTCAGACTCCCTCAGTGTTGACGGAGGACAGGAAGTCCCCTCCTCCTTCTGCTGTGTGAAGTCCTGACAGAGAGATAAGGGAATCTACAGCCCTTCTTCCCACTATGTGAAAACAGCCTTTCAGGGCAAGGTTCTCACTAATGAAAATAATTGCAAAAATTCTCAGGAGAGCAATTCCTATCAATTTACTAAGTCATTTTTGGACCCACGTTCCCCTTTAAGGTACATAGTGGGTGTGCGGCTTAATTGGGAAGAGGCCTAATAAAATTTCTGTGCCAGCAGAGAGTGCCCCTGATCTTCTAACTTAGAGACACCCCGCTGGACGCCGTAAACCCCAAATGCAACATTATTTATATCAACATTGAATCACATTGCCGCATAGATTTGATAATCTATCTAGGTCTGCTTGCAGCAATTGCACATCATGTTGAAGTTTCCAACGCTCTGCAGAGTTTTAGTGCCTCAGCAAACACAGAGACCTTGCTCTCAATGCCCCCCTTATAAAGGTTGTTATCACCCCTGAGCAATGTGCAACCTGAGCGCCTTCCCACAACCCCAATGTACAGGTGTACGTCGTGGGAGTCAGTCCAGGATCGGCGCTGCGGTGACATACCGGTGTGTAAGTGCTTAAGTCCATTATAAACAGATTAAAAAGAAATGACCCCATCTTTCAAGTGGGGGGACGTGACTGACAAAATCTTTTCTTATATATTTTCTCTGAATTAAATTTCAATTTCCATTATGGATATCTCTGCTATCCATCTATCTCTGCTATCCATCTATCTATCTATCTATCTATCTATCTATCTATCTCTGCTATCAATCTCTGCTATCTATCTGTCTGTCCAACTATCCATCTATCTATCTATCTATCTATCTATCTATCTATCTATCTATCTATCTATCTATCTCTGCTATCTATCTCTGCTATATATCTGTCTGTCCAACTATCTATCTATCTATCTCTGCTATCTATCTATCTCTGCTATCTATCTATCTGTCTATCTATCTGTCTATCTATCTATCTATCTATCTATCTATCTATCTGTGCTATCTATCTATCTATCTGTGCTATCTATCTATCTATCTATCTATCTATCTATCTATCTATCTATCTATCTATCTATCTATCTATCTGTCTGTCTGTCTAACTATCTATCTATCTCTGCTATCTATCTGTCTGTGTAACTATCTATCTATCTCTGCTATCTATCTATCTATCTATCTATCTATCTATCTATCTATCTATCTATCTATCTATCTATCTATCTATCTCTGCTATCAATCTATCTGTGCTATCTATCTATCTATCTTTCTGTCTGTCTGTCTGTCTAGCTATCTATCTATCTCTGCTATCTATCTGTCTGTCTAACTATCTATCTATCTCTGCTATCTATCTGTCTGTCTAACTATCTATCTATCTCTGCTATCTATCTATCTCTGCTATCTATCTGTCTGTCATCTATCTATCAATCTATCTCTGCTATCTATCTATCTCTGCTATCTATCTATCTATCTATCTATCTATCTATCTATCTATCTATCTATCTATCTATCTGTCTGTCTGACTATCTATCTCTGCTATCTATCTATCTGTCTATCTCTGCTATCTATCTATCTATCTATCTATCTATCTATCTATCTATCTATCTATTGATCTATCTCTGATATTTATCTATCTATCTATCTATCTATCTATCTATCTATCTACCTACCTATCTATCTATCTATCTGTCTATCTCTGCTATCTATCTATCTATCTATCTATCTATCTATCTATCTATCTATCTATCTATCTATCGCTATTATCTATCTATTGATCTATCTCTGATATTTATCTATCTATCTATCTATCTATCTATCTATCTATCTACCTACCTATCTATCTATCTATCTATCTATCTATCTATCTATCTACCTTTCTATCTATCTATCTATCTATCTATCTATCTATCTATGTCTGTCTGTCTATCTATCTATCTATCTATCTATCTATCTATCTACCTTTCTATCTTTAATACGGATTAAAATTTTTACTAAAAATTTAGCGAACAGACTAAACCGATTCCTTCCATAAACTGCATGGGGGGGTCCCTAGGGATTTTGGCCCAAATTGTGAATTGGCCGCCTTTAGGCGGTGCCCACACGCGTAGAGAACGCAGCGCAAAAGTGGGCCATGGCTTGCATGTGGGGGGGCTTCTTTGCTGGGTGTGGCAAAAACTTGATTATTTTAGATTTGAATACACATTTATTAAAATTTCAATTGTAGAGCATAAAAAACATGGTAGTACAATACATTAGAAATCCTACCTACCTTATGTAAAATAAAAGTGTTTATTGGCCCAAAGCATTTGTAAAACATGCCACCACCTCACTACATTCGTGCTAAATATCCAATGTGTCTGGATGGTGCAAAATTACCATGCATTTCAGCCACCCTCCAGGCTGGCGTAATGGTCATGGTTTCTCTTTTAATCTTTTACTTTACAGGGTAGACACTCCCAACATAGGGTAACCCTGTGATAGTGATACATACCACGAGTAAACAGTAGGACAATGCTGATTTTATACTAGGTGGCCCAGCAACCAGAGGGGCCCGGGGGAGGGTCCCTGCGCAAGACCAGGCGGGACTGGAGGAACAAAGGGGCCACTTCAGAAAGGGGGGCTCTGCTAAAAGAGGAAGCCCTGCAGACCGGGACGCCACTTCTCTGTCTATCTATCATCTTATCTCCGTTATCATATCTATCTCTGTCTATCTATTTATCTGTCTACTATCTTGTTCTGTCTGTTATCTATCTCTGTATGGTTCTAGTCTTGTCTATCTATCTATCTTGTTTATCATCTATCTATCTATCTATCTATCTATTAGTTATCTATCTTATCCATCAAATCAATCAAAAAAGAGCTTATTGGCAGGATCAATTTACATTTTGATATTGCCAAAGAAACAAAAAAATAATAAAATAATACTAATGTTAGTATTAGAGGTCACGGTTAGGGGGGCATGGGTATCAATGGAGAATTAATATATTGGACAGTACTATAAAGGGTATATTGGGTTTTAGTCTTTAAGGTCGATTGGGAAGGTAACCGGGATAATTGGGCAAAAGTAATCTGGACATGAGTTCATTTATGGACCCCTCTCAGTCTGTGACATGCAGTTACATAGTGGGCCCCCAATATTACTGTGGCTTTATCCTCTCCCAGCAAGATATAGAGTTTTCTCTTCCAATCTAAGCGATGAAGTCTGGGAATTAAAGTCGACAGCATCTTGAAATGGGGGTCACTTATGGTTTGTGTCGTTGGGGCAGTGATAGAAGGAGAGGGGTTTCATTTCTAATGTTCCCGGGCCAGTGGGGGGGCGCTTTGGCACAGTCTGTTCTTCTTGGTTTAGATGTCTGTCTGTTCGGACCGATCTTGTTATAGGCTGTGTACGCTCAATCGGTAGAGACTCAGGACCTTGTCTCTCTTTAGGGTTTGTGATATTCTCCAGGTAGGGGGGCCAGTTGTAGTCTCTGTCCAGTGCTGGTATATAGTTAGTTTCTGGGACTTTTTTATTTCTTTCTTCTATTATCAGTAATCCAATTGGCTCTTGGTTATGGCAGCTGTGATGAGGTCGTTTAAGACAGGTTTCTGTGAGTGGGTTTGATGTTAGTAGGGAGATGCTGAGTTTTCAGTGAACGGGGCTTTTCCTGGTCTTGTTGTGTATTGAGGCTTTATAATGGTAAGAGTTGGGGCTACTGGTTCTGTAGGTGAGCCCAGGGAATGATAGGGCACTTTTTTGCATCTCAAGCAGTACTGGGAATCTGCCAAGCTCAGCCGACAGGCGCTGTTGATGTACTGCGATGGACTGGAGGGAGGATGACTTACAGAATTCGAGAGGAGATTCTGGTTGGGACAAATCCCAGTTGATTGGTCTGATAAGGGGGACCGGGCCTCAGACTTCACTGCCATTGAGTAGGATTGGGGAAATTACCATGTCAAAGATTTTCAGCAGACTTTACCGGATGGTTGAGGTTGATACAGTTGTTTTATTGCATAGAAGGTTTGGCATGGCTTTTGCTTTCAAAGTCTCTATAGCTGCCTAAAGCTTCCAGAATGGTGATCTCAGCCCGAGATAAGTATATTTCGCTGTTCTGCTGAGTATCTCATATTCAATGTGAATGAAGGTCGGTGTTGATTTTGTTTTCTCTGGAACATCATAATTTCGTTTTATTTTGGATTGATGGGAAGTGCCCAGGTTCGCTGAATTCTCCAGGATGGTTAGACTGTCTTGTAGGCCACTCTTCTGTTGGTGATAGCAGTAAGTGGTTCATCTGCGTAGAGCAGGAACTTTACATTGGTGCATGTAGAGTAGTCCTGGTGCGAGAGGTTCTAGAGCTGCTGCAAGTGGTTGATGTAGATGGGTAAAGAGAGTTGGACTCAGACTACAGCCTTGTATGAATCCCACGACCTTGCAGGGAAAGTTATGAAGTTCTTTTTCCCATTCACATTTTACATGCATTTATACCAAGTATTTAAAAGGCTCTTAATGCATCATTGTTTTCCACCTATTCCAATCTACAGAGTTTTAGGAATAGGCCTGGGTGCACACACGCACATCAAATGCCTTTTTAAAAATCCACAAAAGCAGGCAAAATATTTTCCCATCCTTGTGTTGTGGGACATGATGATTTATGAGCAGTGGCAAAGTAGATGTGATCAGTGGTTACGATGGTTTGTTAGAACCCAGCTTGGCTTTTTATGGAGAATGTTAGTTTGTGAGGAAAGTAATGATTCTCTTATTAGAATGCTTTGCTACAGTTTTCCCAGTTACACGCTCACACAGATGCCTATGTATTTGGATGATTCATATCGTCTCCCACTTTTTTGGATTTGGTGTTATCAGACCTTGATTCCAGACTCAGGAAAGTGCCAACATATAGGGACTAGGTTAAATAGTTTGGATAGGCAGTGGGTAGTTTCAGGGAGCTGATAGTCCTCATTCGGGTAGAATTCCATTCCGTACCACTGGCTTTTTTACTTTGTAAGGCTTAATTTTGTTCAGGCTACTTCTGCAGGTTATTATAGGGGTTATCTAATGGGGTTTGAAAGTCCTTGATTTCTCCCCTATTCTTTAGTTTGTTGAAGGATCTGGTTTTGTCTGGAGTAAGATCTGGTGTAGGAGTCTTTGTACAGGTCTTTAAAGTAGGTAAGAGTGAAACCAGGACTTGCCATTTTGGATGTTTGTTGTTGTTTGTTTGGATTTTGTGGCCAAGTGATTTCCAAGTCTCCCAGATGAGTTGTCTTGAGAGGATTGGTTCGAGTTTTTTAAAAGTTTACTTTGAAGGTAGTTTTGGTTCTTCTTTCTGAGGGTAATTATAGTGAGTTGAGTGACATCATAAGTAATTTTGTTTTCATCGTCACTGGGGGCATACTGTGTTTTTTATTTGACATCACCGTAGATTTTTCTGAGTTTTTGGCTCACTGTCAAAACCATTGATTAGAGTGGTGGGTTTGATGGCTTTTTGTGATTGGTCCTTTCACTCCTGACATTTCTGGTTAATGGTGAATAAGATTTTGTTTGAGATCTTTGCTGTTGCTGAACTCCTTGTTCGTGAATTTCACAAGACTTTCCATCGTAGTTAGAAGCAGTTTCTTTTCACATCCGGTCTGTTTGAGGACCTCCTTATAGGTGGGTGACTGTTGTAGTCCATTTTGTAGGAGGATGGCAGTTATTACAGACAATTTAACTGTTGTGTTTGCGTGATTTATTTGAGAGGTTGATATATTTGAATTTTGGTTGTGGTCTGACAGGGTTGGATTGGGGGGAGAGACTATGAAAGGAACTTATATTTGAAACTCCATGTCTGTAATTGCTAGTCTACACACTACTGCCCATCGTGGGATTTCGGGTTGTATCTCCCAAGGAGTTTCCTTGGTTCTTCATCTAGTAGTGAAAGTCCTAGCTTCTACATAGGTTCAGCAGTAGTTGCCCACTTTATTGATTGTGCTTCAGTGCGTTTGTCCTTTGTATGTCATGGCCGTGAGCGCTCGGCTCAAAAAAAACAATTGGCATACTGTGGGTGAGGTAATACTTCTCTCGCCCGTTTCTGGCATTAATGTTCCCCATAATTTTCCTAGGGTTTGCGAAGTGTGATGCATCCTGTTGCAGTATCTTCTAGCCCTCAGGATTATATGGGGGGATTCTGACGGGGCCAAAGTAGACTGCACATAAGTATATATCAGTTTGAGGGAGGTGATGGAGTGCTATACTTCACCAGATATGGCTCTCCTCTCTTGATTGGTTGTATGTGTTCATGAGGTTCTTGATACCCAAAATTATTATCCCTCTGAAAAAGCACACATGCTGGTATGTTGTTCTTTGGCTGCAACAGAGAGGTCCCTATAACCAATAGGAACCGAGCTGAGCTATCCTCTGATCGGGGTCCATTGTCTCTAGAGGTCTGGAGTCCACTTTGCTCCAGACTTTCTTGAAATCGGGAGTCATTTGTTTTTTGTTCAAAAAGCGAAGCATTCAGAACCTGAATGTTCCGCTACTATATCAAGAGAGGTCATGTTGGTCTATACCTTTGTAATGAGCTGCCTATTTAGGACGTTCTGGTCAGTTCTGCTATTTTGTTAAATAAGGTGATCAGGCATGTTCTTAATGTCTGTAATGTCACTGCGTCGGGTGTTCTGTTGGTTTCCTCCATTCCTGCATTCGATGGTGGCATCACATTTGGGTTAGGACGGTTGATAGTTATGATGTCTTTTGATGGGTTTTTTCTGGGCCTGGGCTGTGTGGTATGTGGGCTGTGTGGGGTTTGAGTCCCAGGGGCTGTGTAAGACCAGGTCTTTTAGTTTGTTTGCAAGGAGGCTCATCCTTTGTTTGTTAGAGGTTTGTTATCAGATAGGTGCTGGTGTGTACAAGGAGTACTGTATCCGTGGATATTTGGAGTGATTGATTTGTTGTCAGCTCCTTATTAATGGCCTGCTGAATGTTATGGAGGGAAATGTCTTTCTGGTAGAAGGGTGATAGTATTAATTTTGGAGCCAGGAAATTGATGTCAAGTGGTCTTGCTAGAAACACAGAGTTTATCTATCGATCTATCTAAGTCGATCTTTAGCTCTGCTATCATCTATCTCATTATTATCTATCTCTGATATCTATATATATATATATATATATCTATCTCTGTATTTACTTTCTCTGCTATCTACTATCTATCTATCTATCTATCGAATCTACTATCTCTGATATCTATCTATCGAATCTATCTATCTATATTGCTAGCTACTATCTTGCTATCCTCTATCGCTTAATCTATCTTTCTATCTATCTGTTGTCGACTATCTATCACATCTCTGCTATCTATCTATTATCTATATATCTATCTATCTATCGATCTATCATATATCTATCTATCTATCTATATATCTATCTCTGCATCTATCTATCTCTGACATCTATCTATCCTGTCTCTGGATATATTATAATCTGCTATCTATATATCTATCTAATCTTATCTATATCTATCTATTATCTATTCTATCTATTATCATCGATGCTCTGGCTAATCTATCGATCTCTGCTATCTATCTATCTGTTCTGCTAATATCTATATTGCATCTATCTATTATCTATCTATCTAGCTATCTCGCTATCTATCATCTATTATCTATCGCTTGCTATCTATCGTCTCTGCTATCTATCTATCTCTGTATCTATCATCATCAATCTATCTCTGGCTATCTGGTCTAGCTATTTCTGCTGTTCTATCTATATCTGTATCTATCTATTCTAATCGATCTATCTATCGATCTATCGCTATTATCTATCTATTGATTCGATCTCTGCGTTTATGTTATCTCTGCTATCATCGATCTATGATCTATCTAATCATCTATCTATCGATCTATCTATCTATCTATCTATCTACCTTCTATCTATCTATCATTCACTCCATCTATCTATCTAGCTACTACTATCTATCTAATCTATATCTTACTATCTATTCTGCTACTATCGATCTCTGACTATCTATCTGTCTGTCTACACTATCTATCTCTGCTATCTATCTATCTCTGCTATTATTATCTAAGCTATTCAATCATCTATCTCCTATCGATTCGATCCTTCTATCGATCTAATCATCTATCGACTACCTATCTATCGATTCTAACCTAAATACCATCTATCTATCTACCTTTCTATCTATCTATCATCTATCTCTCTCTATCTACTATGATCTATCTCTGTCTGTCTAAACTATTAGCACCCATCATCTAGCATCACTCCATCATCTATCTAGCTACATATACTACTAATCTATCTCTACTATCTATCTCTGACGATCTATCTTCTCTGCTATCTACGGGCTGTAAACTATCATCATCTATGCGATCTATCTCTGTATCTATCGATCTACTACCTCCTACCTATCTATCTATTCTACCCTACCTATCGATCTATCTATCTCTGCGGCATATCTATGCTATCTCTGCTATTATCTATCTATCAATCTATCTTGCTATCTGTCTATCTCATTTATGCTATCATCATCATCTCTATCTATCGCATATATCTACTATGATCTAATCTTGCTATTTATGTATCTCTGCTATCTATCTTCTATCTATCTATCTATCCTGACTATCTATCTATCCTATTACTATCTATCATATCTATATCTATCTATCTACCTATTATCTATCTATCTATTATCTATCTATCTACCTTTCTATCTATCTATCTATACACTCCATCTATCTATCTAGTACTAATATTATCTAATCTATCTCTACTATCTATCTCGATATCTAATCTATTCTGCTATATATCTGTCTGTCCTAACTATCTATCTCTGCTATCTAGCTAATCTCTGAATCTATCTATTATCTATTAATCTATCTCATCTATCTATCGATCTATCTATCGATATATCTATCTATCATCTATATCTTCTATCTATCTATCATCTATCTACCACCATCTATGATCATCTATCTAAATGCCTACCTATCTATCTACCTTTCCTATCTATCTATCATCTATCTCTATTCTATCGAGTCTCTGTCTGTTAACTTATATATCACCATCTATTATCTATCAACGCCATCTATTAGCTAGCACATATTACTACTATCTAATCTATTCTACTATCTATGCTCGCTATCTATTATATCTCTGCTAGTAATTGTCTGTCTAAATATCTACTCTCTCGCTTCTAGATCTGCTCTTATTATTATCTATCTATATATATCTATCTATCGATCATTATGCTATGTATCTATCTTGCTATCATCTATATTACTACATATCTATCTATCTACCACCTATCTAGTCATTCCTATCTATCTATCATCTTAATCTACTATCTATTCTATCTATCTATCTAGCTCTCTCTGCTATTATTATCTATCTATTATCTATTCTCTGCTATCTATAATCTATCGCTATTATCTATCTATTGGATCATCTCTGATATCTATCTATATATCTATCTATCTATCTATCTACCTTCTATCTATCTACCATCTATATATCTATCTCTGTCTATCTATTCTATTTCTCTATCTATCTATCTATCTATCTATCACTCCCATCTATAGTATATAGCTACTGCTATTATCTAATCTATCTCTACTATCTAGGCTCTGCTATCTATCTGTCTGTCTAAATATCTAAGTATCTCTGCCTATCTATCTATCTTATCGATCGATCTATCTATCTATGATCTATCTATCTATCTATCTATCTATCCTCGTCCTGTCTAACTATCTAGCATCCATTCTATTCTATCACCCATCTATCTATCACTCCATCTATCTATCTAGCTACTACTATCTATCTAATCTATCTATACTATCTATCTATGCTATCTATCTAGCTCGCTACTTATTGCTATATCTATCTATATATCTATAGATCTATCTTGCTTTTATCTATCTCTGCTATCTACTATTATCTATCTATCTATCGATTCTAATCTATCTAGCTATCTAATCGATCTATTCTGCTATTTATCTATCTCTGCTATCATATCGATCTACATAACTATTATCTATCTACCTACCTATTATCTATGTACCTATCTATCTATCTATATATCTATCTATCTATCTATAATCGCTGCTATCTATCTATCTATCTATCTATTCTCTGCATCTATCTATCTATCGATATTATCTATCTATTGAATCTATATCTGAATCTATTCTATCTATTCTATCTATCTATCTATTATATATCTATCTATCTATCTACCTTTCTATTATATACCATCTATGCTATCATCTTGTCTATCTATCTATTCCTTATCTATCTATCTATCTATCACTCATTCTATGTATCTAGCTACTGCTATCTATCTAATCTATCTCTACTATCTATCTCTGCCTTCTATATGTCTAACTATCTAAGTATCTCTGCTATCTATCTATTAGTCTATCTATCTACTATCTATCTAATCTATCTATTTATCTATCTATCTCTGTCTGTCTAAATATCCTATCACTCCATCTATCATCACCCAGCTATCTATCACTCATCTATCTATCTGAGCTACTGCTATCTATCTAATCTATCTCTCCTATCTATCCTGCTATCTATCTGTCTGTCTAACTATCTAAGGTATTCTCTGCTATCTATCTATCCTATCATCGATATATCGATCTATATATTATCTATCTCTGTCGTATAACATCTCTCGCTCCATCTATCTATCATCCATCTATCTATCACTCCATCTATCATCTAGCTACTTACTATCATTCTAATCTATCTCTACTACTATCTATGCATCTATCGACTCTTGCTATCTATCCTCTGCCGATTTATTATCGATCTATCATCTATCGATCTATCTCGGCTATGTATCTATCTCTGCTATCTATCTATCTATCTATCTATCTATCATCTATCTACTACCTACCTACACCTATCTATCTATCTACCTATCTATCTATCATCTATTATATATATCGATCTATCATCTATCTTGTATGTCTAATATCTATCACTCCAGCTATCATCTATCACGCCATCTATCTATCGATCACTCCATCTATCTAGCTAGTACTACTTATTATCTAATATATCGATCTGTCTATCATCGACGGAACTCCTATCTATATATCGAGCGAGCTATATCTGGCTAGCTACCGAACGAGCTACCTTTCTAGCTATCTAGTCTCCCGTTCTATCATCTAGCTATCTATCTATCTATCTATCTCTGTCTTATCTACTAGCAAATCAAATCAAAGCCACTGAAATCAAAAAGAAGCTTTATTGGGCAGGATAATTTACATTTTTGACCATGCCAAAGCAAACAAAAAAATAATAAAATATAAAACATGTTAGTTTAGAGGTTTACGGTAGGGGGACATGGGTATCAATGGATAATTAATATTGGACAGCTATTAAAGGGGTATTATTGGGTTTTAGTCTTTAAGTCGATTGGGGAAGGATTAAAGGGATAAATTGAGGCAAGTAATCCTTGGACATTGAGTTATTATGGCTCCTCTCAGTCTGTGAATGCCGTTACATAGTGTGCCCCAATATTTACTGTGGCTTCATCATCTCCCAGCAGGATATAGAGTTTTCCTCTCCAGCTAAGCGTTGAAAGTCTGGGATATAGTCCGACAGCACTTGAAATGGGGTACGTTATTGTTTTGTATTTGGGGCAGTTGTGAAGGAAGTGGGTTTCATCTTCTACGGTTCCTGAGTCACAGTGGCTGGCACAGTCGTTCTCTATTGCGTTTTATGTCTGTCTGTGGTGGCAAAATTCTATGTTTTAGGACTGTGTGCCACTCAATCTGTAGAGAACAGGAATTGTCTCGCGTTAGGGTTTGTGATATTCTCAAGGTAGGGGGCCGTTTGTCTCTCTGTCCAGTGCCTGGTATATAGTTAGTTTCTGGGACTTTATTTCTTCCATTCATCCACGTAATCAATGCTCTTGGTATGGCGGCTGTGATTGAGGTTAGACAGGCTATGTGAGTGTGGGTTTTGATGTTAGTAGGGAGCTGATGGTTGTTTCAGTGCACATGGCTTTTATGGTTCTTGTGTGTATTGAGGCTTTATAATGGTAAGAGTTGGGGCTTCTGTTCGGGTAGGTGAGCCAAGAAATGATAGGGCCCTTCTTTTGCATCTCAGCAGCAGTAAGGGAAATCTGCCAAAGGCTCAGCCCGAAAAAGCGCTGTTTGCTGTCTTGTGATGGGACCTGGAGGGAGGTTGCTTAAAGATTCGCGATGGAGTATTTCTGGGGGGCCAGATCCCATTTTGATGGTCTGAAATAGGAGACAGGGCCCCATACTTCACTCCAGAGAGTAGGATTGGGGAAATTACACGGTCAACGATTTTAAGCTAGACTTTTACCGGTGGTTGAGGTGTGATACAGTGTTTTCTTATTGCTTAGAAGGTTGGGTGGCTTTTGTTTCAAAGTCTATATATTAGCTGCCCGTAAGATCCCAGAATGGTTGATCTCCAGGACGAGGATAAGTATATTTTATGTGTCTTGTGAGTATCTCGTTATTCAAAGTGAATTGAAGGCGTCATGGTTGATTTTTTGTTTTTCTTCTGGAACATCATATTTCATTTTTTGGATTTATGGGAAGTGCCCAGGTTGCGCTAATGTATCCAGATGGGAGACTTGTAGGCCACTCCTGTTGGTGATAGCAGTAAGTGTCTCATATTGCGTTAGATAGAGCAGGAACTTTACATTGGTGTCATGTAGGAGAAGTCATGGTCGCTGATGAGTGCTGATGAGGTTTCTAGAGCTGATGCAGTTGGTTGATGTAGATGTTAAAGGGGAGTTGGATCAGACTACATCCTTGTTGACTCCCCGACCTTTGCAGGAAGTATTGAAGTTCTTTTCCATTCACTTTTACACTTGCATTTATTACCGTATAAAGGCTTTGATAACATCATATGTTTTCCCACCTATTTCCACTCTCCAGAAGAGAAGTGTTTAGGAAGAGGACGGGGTGCCACACGCATTCAAATGCCTTTTTTATAAATTCCAAAGCGGCAAAAATTTTCCCATTCCTGGTGGTGGACATGATGATTTATGAGGCGTGCAGGTATAGATTGTGATTCAGTGGTACGATGGTTTGTAAGAAACCCAAAAGCTTGGCTTTTACTGAGAATGTTATGTTGTGTGAGGAAAGTAATGATTCTCTTATTTTATGAATGGCTGTTATACAGTTTTTCCCAGTTTACACTGCTCACACAGATGCATCTGTAGTTGCTGGATCAAACGGTCTCCACTTTTGGGGATTGGTGTTATCAGACCTTGAATTTCAGACGCAGGAAAGTGCCCACACATATAGGACTAGGTTAAATGTTTTTGGATATTGCAGATTGTCATTTCAGGGGAGGCTGTATTATCATTTCGGGTAGATGCCATCCGTACCACTGGCTTTTTTACTTTGTAAGAGCTTAATTTTGTTAGCTAATTCCTGCAGTGTTATAGGTGTGTCAATGGGTTTTGTAAGTCCTTGAGATCTTTCCCTCCATATTCTTTAGTTGTGATTGATATGGTTTTGTTTGGAGTAGATCTTGTGTGAGGGATTCCTTGTACAGGTTCTGAAAGTAGTGAAAACCAGACTTTGCCATTTTGGATGTGTTGTGTGTTTGTTTGGATTTGTGCCAATGTGATTCCCAAGTCGCCCAGAAATGAGTTTTGTCTTGGAGAGATTGTTCGAGTTTTTAAGTTACTTTGCAGTAGTTTGTTTCTTCTTTCTGAGGGGAAATTTCCATATACTTGACGTTGAGTGACATCTAAGCTAATTTGCTCATCGTCACTAGGGCATCGGTGTTTTTATTTGAGATCTATTATCTATCGACTACCTACCTACCTAGCTCATCTACCACCTACTACCACCCCTACACTGATCTATCTATATATCATATCTATCTATCTATCTATCTATCTATCAATCTATCTATCTATCTATCTCTATTATAGATCTATCTTGCTAATATATATATCTATATATCTATCTCTGATATTTATATTACTATGCTCTCTATCCTCTATCTATCTATCTTATCTATCTATATGTCTATTCTAGCTATCTACTGCATCCTCTATCTCTGCTATCATCGATCTTGCTATCTATCTATCTATCTATCTATCTATCTATCATATATCTATCTATCTATCTCTGCTTATCTATCTGTCTGTCTAACTATCTATCTATATATGCTATCTCTATCTATATATCTATCTATCTCTGTCTGTCTATCCACTATCTATCTAGCTACTACTATCTTCTATCATTATCTATCATCATCTACCGACCTAATCTATCTCTCTATATATTATCTATCTATTATCTAATCTATCTATCTCTGTCTATCTATCTAACTACCTACCTACCGATATCTATCTATCTACCTACCTACCTAACTACCACCCCACCCTATCTATCTATCTATCTATAGAATCGCTTATTATCTATATATCTCTGCCTAAATTTCTATATATCCTATCTATCTCTGATATATCTATCTCTGCTATCTATCATCTATCCTATCTATCATCTCTGATATCTATTATATCTGCTATCATCGATGTTTTTTTTTGGCTATCCAATCGATCTTCTATCGGTATCGATCTATCTATCTATCTATCTATCATCTGCGATCTATTATTCATCTATCTCTGATATTGATCTATCTCTGCTATCTATCTATCTATCTATCTATCTACTATCTAGCTAGCTCTGCAGCTATTTATCTCTGCGATTCACTCTATCTTGCTTATCTATATATCTACTACCGACCTACCTACCACCCCACCACTATTCTATCTATCTAGCTATCTATATCGCTATTATTACTATCTCTGCTATTATATCTCTATCGACTCTGATATTATCTAGCTCTGCTATCATCTATCTATCTATCTATTAGTCGATCTATGCTACATATCTCTGCTATCCAATCGATTGTCTGAATCCATTATCTATCTATCATCTATTTATCTATCTATCTCTGCTATCTATTATATCTATCTATCACTGATATTTATCTACTATGCTATCTATCTATCTATTATCTATATATCTATCTCTGATATCTATTATCTCTGCTATCATCTATCTCTGCTATCGACTATCTATATATCCTATTATCTATAGATCTATCAATCTATCTTGCTATTATCTATCGATCTATCTATTATCTCTGCTATCTTCTTCTCTGTGCTATTATCTATCGTTGGCATCTATCTATTGTGCTATTTATCGATCTGTCGTCTGTCTGTCTGTCTCCTATGTTGTCGGTCTGTCTAAACTATCTATCTATCTCTGCTATATATCTGTCTGTTAGAACTATCATCTATCTACTGTTATATATCTCTGCTATCTATCATCTCTGCTATCATCTAACTATCTATCTATCTCTGCTATCTATGCTATCTAATCTATCTATCGATCATCTATCTATTCATCTCATCTATCTATCTATCACTATCTATGCATCTATATATCTCTGCTATCTATCTATCTATCGATCTATCTATCTATCTATGCTATAGGTCTTGCTATCTATCTATCTATCTCTGCTATCTATCTATCTATCTATCTATTATCTATCTATCTATCTAATCTATCTATCTATCTATCTCTGCTATCTATATATCTGGGCTATGATCTATATATCGTTCTATCTATCTATCTGTGCTATGATCTATCTGTCTGTCTGTCTATCTGGTCTGTGCTGTCTAAAATCTATCTATGCTATCTCTGCTATCTATCTGTCTGTTCGAACTATCTATCTCGTATCATCTTCTGCTATCTATCTATCTTCAATCATCTATCTATCATCTATCTCTGCTAATCTATATCTGCTATCTGATCTGTCGTATAACGATCATCTCTCTATTCTATCTATAGATTACTATATATTATCAATCTATCTCTGATATATATAATCTATATATTAATTATCTTATCTGATCTATTATCTCTGCTATCTATCTATCGGTTGCGAATTATCTATCTGTCTTTCTGTCTGTCTGTCTGTATGTCTGTCTGTCTACTATCTATCATCTCTGATATAATCGTCGGTATAACTATCTATCTATCTGCTGTTATCATCTCTGCTATATATCTATCTCTGCTATCTATCATATCTGCTTATCTCTGCTGATTCTATCTATCTATTATTATCTATCTATCTATCTAGCAAATCTATCTCTGCTATATATTATCTCTGCTATCTATCTATACTATCTATCTCTGCTATATATCTATCTATCGATTCTATCTATCTATCTATTATCTTGCTATATGTCTCTGCTACTATCTATCATCTCTGCTATCTATCTATCTATCTATATATCTATCTATCGACTATCTATCTATCTATCTATCTATCTCTGCTAGGCTATCTATCTGTGCTATTTAGCTATCTATCTTTCTATCTATCTATCTGTGCTATTATCTATCTGTCTGTCGTCTATCTGTCGGTCTGTCTGTCTAACTATATATCTCTGCTATCTATCTGTCTGTCCAGGAACGATCATGCTCGCGGCAGCGAGCGCGGCTAGCTAGTATCTGAGCGATCGAGCGAGCGATCGACTAGCGAGCGAGCACGGCGAGCTGAGGGGATCGAGGAGGAGCGAGCGAGCGAGGAGCGAGCGATCGATCGAGTGAGCGATCAAGCGAGCGCTGTATCGATCATCGCTGCTATCGATCTATCTCTGCTATTTATCTATCTCTGCTAGCTATCTATCTGTCTATCTATCTATCTGGTCTATCTCGTGCTATCTATCTATCGCTAGTATAGATGCTAAAAAATGGGGAAAAAAAAGAGTAGCGCGGAGAGGGAGCGAGCGAGCGAGCGAGCCGAGCGAAGCGAGCGCGTAGCGAGCGAGGCAGCGAGACCCTTATCTATCTATTATGTCTGTATGTCTATCTATCTATCTTATCTATGCTATCTATCTATAATCGATCTATTCTATCTATCACTCCATCTATCTATCAGATACTACTAATCTATCTAATCTATCTATGCTATCTATCTCGGCTATTATCTATCTCTGCTATCTATCGGTCTGGCTAACTAGCTAGATATCTATCTACTCTGCTATTTATCTATCATCTATCTATTTATCGCTATTATCTATCTATCGATCATCTCTGATAATATTTTATCTATCTCTGTTATCCATCTATTATCTGAGCTACTACTATCTTCTACTATCTATCTCATCATCTATCTACCTACCATATCTATAGATCTATATATCATCTCTCTGTTATCTATCTACCTACCGACCTACTATCATCTATCGATCTACCTACTACCTACCACCACCACACCCCTATCTAATCTATCTCTATCTATCTATCGCTATTATATATCTATCTCGGCATATTAATATATCTATTCTATTTGATATTTATCTTCTATGCTATCTATCTATATATCTATCTATCTATCTCTGTATCGATTTATCTCTGCTATCCATCTAGGTCTGCTATCCATATAGCTATCGATTATTATCTAGCTATCTATCTCTGCTATCTATATCTCTATCTATCTATGATATTTATCTATCTCTGCTATCTATCTATCTATCTATCTATCATCATATATGATTAATCTATCTCTGAGATCTATTTATCTCTGCTAGCTATCTATCTCTGCTATCTAATCTATCTATCATCTATTATTATCTATCTATCTATCAATCTATCTCTGCTATCTATTATCTATCTATCTATCTTACTATCTATCTATCTTGGCTATCTATCTATCTGTGCATTTCTCTATCTCTGCTATCTATCTATCTGTGCGAGTTATCATCTGTCTGTCTGTCTGTCTGTCTGTCGGTCTGTCTGTCTGTTCTGTCTAATATTCTATCTATCCTGATATATATATGTCTGTCTAACTATCTAGTCTATCTCTGTTATCTATATCTGATCGATCTATCTCTGACTATCCATCTAATAATTTATCTTGCTATCTTGCTATCTATCTATCTATCTATCGATCTACCTATATAATCTATATATATATCTATCGATCATCTATCTATCAATCATATCTGCTATATATCTATCTCTTGCGATCATCTATCTATCTATCTACATCTATATATCCTGCTATCTGTCTCTTGCTATCTATTATATTCTATCTATCTCTGCTATCTATCTATATATCTATCTTCTGTATCTATCTATCTTTATCTATCATGTGCTGTACTCTATCATCTATCTATCTATGTGTATTACTATCTGTCTGATCTTTATCGTATCGCTCTTTCATCTATCTCTATCTATCTATCTATCAGTCCTACCTATCTATCTTATGCTTCTATCTTGCTATCTATTATCTATCCTATCTCATCTATCTATCTATCTATCTATCTATCTATCTTCTCTGTCTCTATTATCCTCTATCTAATCGTGTTATATCATCATATCTCTCTACTATCATCTACTCCATCTATCTATCTATATATTATATATCTAATCTACTCTGCCATCTATCATATCTCTTCTATCTCTGATCTATCTCTGTGCATATCTATCGGTCTGATGTCTGTCTTCTGCATCTGATCTCTCTATTATCTATCTTGCTATATCTTCGTCTATTACTATCGATCTATCTCTGCTATATCTATCTATCTCTGATATATCTATCTCTGCTATCTCTGCTATCTTATTATCTATCTATCTATCTATCTATACATATCTATCATCTATCTCTGCTATATATCTATCTCTGCCTATATATCTATCTATCTATCTCTGCTATTATCTATCTATCTATCTATCTATCTATCTATTATCTCTGTATTCTGTCTTGCTATTATCTACTATCTCTGCTATCTATCTATCTGTTGCGATCTTATCTATCTTCTTTACTATCTATCTATCGATATGTATCTATCTGTTCTGATCTGTCTATCTGTCTTCTTATCGACTATCTATCTTCTGCTATCTATATGTTTCTACTATCTACTATCATCTCTATCTATCTACTCTATCTATTATCTGATCTATCTATCTATCATCTATCTATCTATCTCTTCTCTATCATCTCATGCTATCTACTCTGATCTATTCGTACTACTATCTATCTATCTATCTATCTATCTATTCTATCTATCTACATCTCTCTCTGATATCTATTATCTCTGCAGCTATCTATCTCTGCTATTCTATCTATCTTCGCTATCTATCTATTCTGTCTATCTATCTATGCTCTGTCTATCTCTGATCTATCTCTATCTATCGCTATTATCTATCTATTGAATCTATCTCTGATATTATATCTATCTATCATCTATCTACTATCTATAATCTACCTGCTATATATCTATTATCATCTATCTTATCTATCTATCTATCTGTCTGTTGTCTATCTATCTATCTATCTATCTATCTATCTATCGTATCTATCACTCATCTATCTATCTAGATTACATCTAGTCTGATCTAAATCTATCTATGCTATCTCTATCTCTCATCTATCTATATCTTATCTATCTGTCTGCTAACTCTATCTACTATATATCTCTATTTATCTATCTCTATCTTATCTATCTATCACATTATCATACCTATCATCTATCTCTGATCTATTAGCTATCTATCTCTGATCTATCTATCTATCTATCTCTGCTAATCTATTATCTATCGTCTGCTATTATCTATCTATCTTTGCTATCTATCTACTCTCGCTCTATTTAGGCCACCTATAGACTGTTAGTCTCTGTCCTTCTCACCCCACCATTATCTATCTCATCTTCTATGACTATCTACGTCTTCTATTACGATCAGATATCTATCTCTGTATATTTTATCTATCTTGCTATCTTTCTATATCTATCTATCTATCTCGATGTCTATCTATACTATCATCTATCTATTATCTATCGATCTATCATCTGCCTCTATATCTCATTTATCTATCTATCATCTATCTATCTATCTATCTATTATCTATCATCTATCAGCTCTGTATTCTTATATTATCGTATCTCTGCTATCTATTATCATAATACTGTCAATGCATCTATATCTATCTATCTATCCTGTATCTATCGATCATGTGCTATTATCTATGCTAGTCTATCTCTTATCTATCTATCTGCTATATTATCTATTCTGTCTATCTGCTGCTGCAAATATTATCTATCTCTCTATCTAGTTTGTCTTCTACATCTATCTCTCTATTATCGCGATCTATCTATCATGATCTATCTATCATCTATCTATTCTTCTATCTTACTCTATCTATCTGTTGTCTATATATCTATGATCTTCTATCTCTATTATCATCTCTCTATTGTCAGGTCTATCTCTGCGTATCTATTCTATCTATCACTATTATCTATCTTATCGTACTCTATTCTATCTATCTGCATCTTCTCGCTATCTATATATCTTGCTCTAATTGCTGTGCTATTTATCATATCGATGTCTGGCTGTCTGTCTGTCTGTCTGTGTAGAATATCTATCTATCTCTGCTATATATCTGGTCGTTAACATCTATCTATCTCTGTTATATATCTCTGCCTAGCTATCGATCTCTGCTATCTATCTATCTCTGCTATCTTCTTGCTAGTCTATCTATCTATCTATCTATCTATCTATCTATCTATCTATCATCTTTCACTATCTCGCTATCTTTTATCTGCTATCTATCTATTCTATCTATCTATCTTGCTATATCTATCTATCTATCTATTCTATCTATTATCTCTGCATCTCTCTGCTATCTATCTATCTATCTCTGCTATCGATCTATCTATCTATCTATCTATCTATCATCTATCTATCTATTCTCTATATCTATCTATCGTGCATTATTATTATTCTATCTTTATCTGTGCTATTATCTATATGCTTTCTGTCTATCTGTCGCTGCGTCTAACTATCTACTCTTGCTATCTATCTGTCTGTTAACGATTATCTATCTCTGCTATCTATCTCTGCTATCTATCTATATATCTATCTATCTATCTATCTATCTATCTATCGATCACTGCTATCTATTATCTATCTATCTACTATATCTACTATCTATCTACTATCTATCTTTATTATCTATCATCTATCTGCTATCTAATATCTTGCTATCTATCTATCTTATGCTATTTATCCTATCTCTGCTATCTATCTATCTGTCTATCTATCTATCTGTCTATCTCTGCTATCTATTCTATCGCTATTTATCTATCTATCTGATATTACTTCTGATTATTTATCTATCTATCTATCTATCTATCTATCTATCTCATCTATTGATCTATCTATGTCGTCTGTATATCTATCTATCTACTTTATCTATCTATCATCATCACTCATTATCTATCTAGATACTACATCATATAATCTATCTATGCTATCTATCTCTGCTATCTATCACATGCTATCTATCTGTCTGGCTAAATAGCTATCTATCATCTCTGCTATTTTATCATCTATCTATCTATCTATCGCTATTATCTATCTATCGATCTATCTCGATATTTATCTATCTTGTATCTATTTCTATCTCTGCTATCTATCTATCTGTGCTATTTATCTATCTATCTTTCTATCTATCTATCTGTTGCTATTTATCTATCTGTCGTCTGTCTATCTGTCTGTCTGTCGTCTACTATCTATCTATCTGCTATCTATCTGCTGCTTCTACTATCTTGCTATATCTGCTATCTATCTATATCTATCTATCGCTATCTTCTTCTATCTATCTATTCTATCTATCTATCTATCACTGCTATCTTCATTATTCTATCTATATCTATCTATCTATTATCTATCAATCTATCTCTCGCTATCTATCTATCTCTGCTATCTATCTATTCTGCTATTTATCTATCATGCTATCTATCTATCTGTCTATCTATCTATAGTCTATGATCTGCTATCTATCTATCGCATTTATCTATCTATTGATCTACTCTGATATTTATCTATCTATCATCTATCTTCTATCTATCTATCTATATCTATCATCTATCTATCTATTATCTGTCTGTCTGTCTACTATCTATCTATCTATCTATCATCTCGCTATCTATCTATGTCTGTCTGTCTATCTATCTATCTATCTATCTATCTATCTATCTATCTATCTATCATATCTCCATCTGATCTATCTAGATTACTACTATCTATCTAATCTATCATGCTATCATCTTGCTATCATCTATTCTGCTATCTATCTGTCTGTCTAAACTAGCTATCTACATCTATCTCTGCTATTTACTAATATATATCTATCTATCCGCTATTATCTATCTATCGATTATCTCTGATATTTATCTATCTCTGCCTATCTATCTATCTATCTATCATCTACTATCTACCTACCTACCATACTATCTAACTTTCTATCTATCTATCTTATCTATCTATCTATCTATTATCTATCTATCTGTCTGTCTGTCTATCTATCTATCTATCAATCTATCTATCACTCCATCATCTATCTAGCTACTACTATCTATCTATCTATCTATCTATCTCTGTCTATCACCTACCTATCAAACCTTTCTATCTATCTACTATCATCTATTATCTCTGTCTGTCTATCTATCTATCTCTGTCTGTCTGTGTCATATATCTATCTCCCTTTCTTATATCTATCTCGTCTATCCCCACACCTATTTGCGTTGGCCTTAGAACCGTTAGCCATTCAATTAGAAACAACCCCCAAATTAAAGGTTTACAAACTCAGAGAACATTCTGCCCTAATGAGTATGTATGCAGATGATATAATATTATATTTAGCCGACCCAAAAGAATCACCTCCAAACACTTACACCACTATCACCAAATTCAGTCCTTTTTCAGCTTACATATCAATTGGACCCAAATCCTGCATCTCCAATAGATGACAACATACATATACCTGCACGGCAATACAATACATTAGTCCCAACAGTCACCAAAATTCAAATATTTGGAATCAATATTACTAGAGCACCACAAGAATTTATGACCCAAAAACATTCTCCCCTTAATAGACCTGATTAAAATAAATCCAGGTCTGGAAACAATCTCGCTCAATATATGGGGGAAAATCATGCTGATCAAAATAGTACTCCTCCAAAAGTTCTATTAACCCTGCAACACAGTAGGTTTTTATCCAAACACAATTTTCAAGCAGATAGATGTCTAATACATTCATTCCTATGGTCAACAGGAATGGCGAAAGTCAAGCTGAAAACTCTACAACTCCCTAAATCCCAAGCTGGCCTTTCATTGCCAACTTCCAACTATACTATTTGGCAGGACAAATGAAAATACTTTATGTGAATGGATAATACCCCCCTCCCCCAGACCCACAAGATACACCCCACCCTCAAATCGACGACACGAGAAAATGCTGCAATCCTACTTAATATGTTACCCATATCACCTCTGAATCACAAGAAACATCTCCCAGGTGGAGGCACCTCTACATGTACCACAACATAAGGTCTGGCAGGCGATAAACCAACTAATCCACACCATTTGGGGAGGCGCCTCTGTGGCATAACAAAAAATACCTGAACTGGCATCCTTTTCCCCTAGTGCTATCTGGGAGGGAAGGGGTGTCCAAATTTCTCCCAAATATACAAGGCAACACCCTCAAACCGTTTTGCCTACAGCAACCAATACAACTACCCAAGCCTTCTACTTCAGATATCTCCAAACTCGTCACTGTATAGGTAGAATTTAACGGCCTACAAATCCCAATGTGTGAACACACGGTTATTCAAATTATGAAAAATGATGGGGAGAGGAGCTTGGTATCATAGTGTATAGATATTGATAGGTCAGACGTATCGCGAAATCACCCGTATTATCTCCAAATGGACAAAACTTATACCCACATTAACTAGAATACTGGGATGAAATGGCAGAATACCATTACGGGCATCCCAATCAGCCAATAATAAATTAATCCAATTCTATATACTGCATCAGTCATATTTATCCCCAAAACGAATGGCACGCATGTCCCCCAGATATAGCGACGAATGCCCAAGATGCTTCGCTTCGCAAGCAGATTTTTGGCACCTATTTGGCAATGCCCATTAATTAATCTTAACTGGAAACGGATCCTGGGGGTGCTGTCGGAATCAATACATATAAGTATCCCCCTAGAACCCCAGGTCTGCCTACTCGGGACCTGGATGAAGAAACATGGCCAAAACACCAGGCTATATACTTACGGAAACATTATTTTACCTAGGAAGATAATTGTGTTAAATTGGATGAGTTCACAACTACCCCAAATTAAAATGTGGAAAGACTTAGTAACTAGAAATATGGCCTATATACGGGTAATATATAAAAAACCGAGGAACCCTCACAAAATTTGAAAAGTATGGAATTTGTGTTAAAATGTGGTAATATACTAGATTACCTGAGAATAAGAAAACAATAATACCCAGAGCTATTTGAAACAATGTACTATAATGTGGAGGATATGATGTATGTTACACTAAACAGATAATGGATGAAATGTCATGATGATGTTATATACCCATATGCAACCCCCCCCTCCCTCCCTCCCCACAACCCTCCTATGATACTAGTAATGTATAATGTTTTAAACCAACATAAACAGACGAATTGCCTTAATAATTTTATTAACATTGTATAAATGTGTTGTATTCCTTTGTTAAAACAAATAAATAAACTTATAGTTTAAAAAAAAATCTATCTCTATCATATCTATCTATCTATCTTACCTACCTACCTATCATCTATCTATCTACCTACCTACCACCTCCACCCTATCTATCTATATCTATCTACTATCTATCTATCCTAGATCTATCTATCTATCTCTGTTATCTATAATATATCTATCTCTGATATTTATCTATCTATGCTATCTTATCTATCTATCTATCTATCTATGTATCCATCTACTCTTGCTATCCATCCATTATCTATCTATCATCTATCTATCTCTGCATATCAATCTCTGCATCTATCTGTCTGTCACAACTATCTATCTATCTATCTTATACTTATGATCTATCTATATATCTATATCTATCTATCTATCTCTGTATCTATCTCTGCTATATTGTCTGTCCAACTATCTATCATCTATCTCTGCTATATATCTATCTCTGCTATCTATCTATCGGTCTATCTACTAATCTATCTATCTATCTATCTATCTATCTAATCTATCTATCTATCTATCTGCAATCTATCTATCTGTGTACTACTATCCTATCTATCTTGCTAATCTATCTATCTCTGCTATCTATCTATCTATCTACTATCTATCTATCTGATCTATCTATCTATCTATCTATCTATCTATCTATCAATCTATCTCTAGCTATGCTATCTATATATCTATCTATCTATCTATCTCTGCTGTCAATCTATCTGTGCTATCTATCTATCTATCTATCTTTCTGTTGTCTGTCTGTCGGTCTGTCTAGCTATCTATCTATCTCTGCTATCTATCTGTCTGTCTAACTATCTATCTATCTCTGCTATCTATCGTCTGTCTAACTATCTATCTATCTCTGCTATCTATCTATCTGCTATCTATCATCTATGATCTATCTATCTATCTATCTATCTATCGTCTGTCTGTCTGTATTGTCGGTCTGGTCTGTCTGACTTATCTATCTCTGCTATCTATCTATCTGTCTATCTCTGCTATATATCTATATATTATTATCTATCTATCTATCTATCCTATCTATCTATTGATCTATCTCTGATATTTACCTACTATCTATCTATCTACCTACCTACTATCTATCTATCTATCTATCTATCTATCTATCTCTCTATCTATCTATCACTCCATCTATCTATCTAGATACTACTATCTATCTAATCTATCTCTGCTATCTATCTCTGCTATCTATCTATCTCTGCTATCTATCTGTCTGTC
>CM033474.1:77721220-77751353 GCA_019447015.1 Hymenochirus boettgeri
TCCTCTCTATCTATATCTATCTATCTATCTATCTATCTACCTTTCTATCTATCTATCATCTATCTATCTATCTATCTATCTATCTATCTATGTCTGTCTGTCTATCTATCTATCTATCTATCTATCTATCTATCTATCTATCTATCTCTCTATCTATCTATCACTCCATCTATCTATCTAGATACTACTATCTATCTAATCTATCTCTGCTATCTATCTCTGCTATCTATCTATCCTGCTTCTATTGTCTGTCTAACTAGTATCTATCTCTGCTATCTATCTATCTCTGCTATTTATCTATCTATCGCTATTATCTATCTATCGATCTATCTCTGATATATATCTATCTCTGCTATCTATCTATCTCTGCTATCTATCTATCATCTATCTATCTACCTACCTACCTATCTATCTACCTTTCTATTTATCTATCATCTATCTATCTATCTATCTATCTATCTATCTCTATCTGTCTGTCTGTCTGTCTACTATCTATCTATCATCTATCTATCTATCTATCTATCACTCCATCTATCTATCTAGCTACTACTATCTATCTAATCTATCTATCTATCTCTGTCTATCTACCTACCTATCAACCTTTCTATCTATCTATCATCTATCTATCTCTGTCTGTCTATCTATCTATCTCTGTATGTCTATCTATCTATCTATCTATCTATCTACCTACCTACCTCTATCTCTATCTATCTACCTACCTACCCACCCCCACCCTATCTATCTATCTATCGCTATTATCTATCTATCTCTGTTATCTATATATCTATCTATCTCTGATATTTATCTATCTCTGCTATCTATCTATCTATCTATCTCTGCTATCCATCTTATCTCTGCTATCTCTGTAAAGCATATAAACTTTGCAACTCACCCTCTACTCTGACGCCATTCTCTCACACCCAGACTTTCCTCCTGGACTCAGCCCGAAGGGGTGGGCAGGCCTGGACAGACAACAGATTTACACATGGGTCAACTTATCTTGCGGGGCAACTTATCTTGGGACACAACTAGAGCACAATTAAACTCCCGACCTCCGAATGGTTCCATTACCAACAAATATCACACTTTATAACAACAGAACTTTACAAAGACTCCCTATCCCAGATTGGAGGACTCCGAGTGGACCAACATATTCCGCTCTCTCCATAAATGCTCTTCCAATATCATACTACAAGGAAAAAATTATAGATACTTCATCCTGGTACCTCTCCCCTCAGAGAATCCTCAGATTTATCCAAATTCCTCTTCCCTTTGTTATCGTAATTGTCAGATGGCAGCAGATCTATTCCATTGTTGGTGGAGCTGCCCCGAGACTAAAAAAATATGGGGCGTATGTGAGAGTTTAATCCATGAAACGCTGTATTCCCCAATAACCTTGGATCCTGGACAGCTCTATTCGATAGAGATATACCCCACCTTTCACAACCTAACAATAAACTTATACAGGCTTTGCACAGCCTACCCATAGCCTCTGGCGGCATCATGGAAACAACTGGCCCCCTCAGCAACCCATTTAATCTCAAAGATATGGTGGATCTGTGAGAATGAACGCCTATCTCATCTTATCGAAGGCTCAATACGCAAATATGACGAGATTTGGAACCCATGATTCTTTACCATGATGGACGCCGGAGGGAATCAAAGAACTAACAGTACCTCCCTCGGATTAAATTAGTTCTCACCTACTCTCCCAACGGAGACCCCCTGATACCACTCCACCCATTCCTAAAAGCGGTGGGGCCGGGTATGTGCGGCAGGACGGCACCAGTTTTTTCTATTTTCGCACTTAAAATTTATCATGTATTCTTGAGTCAGAACTGTTTTTGATATTGTGTTTTATATTATTTGTATCTAAAAATTCACAAGTGAGATGCCATATATAAGACCCTTCTTTAGCACAAGAAAATATAAGGGACAAGGCGTCCCAAAACGTTGTTGTTGTTTGTTTTCACAATAAATTTTGGATTCACCATTTGTAGTGTGCTCCCCTATATTTTCCATTGCTAAAGAAGTGTCTGCGCCCTAGGGTGGAGGGCAGGGGGACTGCACCTACGGAATTGCCTGGCATTGAGCCAACAGCGTGGGCATAGTGTACCTGACTGTCATATGATAAGACAGACTCATCAATGAAAGAACTCTTTAACACCAATGAAAACTCCTTTTTTATTGAGAATGATTTAAATAACATATAATGTCTTAAATCTTGTATTGTTATCTTGTTTTCTCGCAATAAATTTTTTTGGGGGAAAAAAAATTAACATAAACAATAAAAAGCATGTAATGTATAAATATACTTATTTTTCTGTCAGTATTAATGTATTAATAGTCTCCATTAAATGCTACAATTTGATTTGAACTTGATTTAGACATAGCAGGTCACTAGAAGTGAAGTGAAAAACAGACACACTGAAACAGATATTTGACATAAAGATATTTAGGTATTAGGCTCTTGACTATTTAGGATATTGCTTTCTAGAGATGAATTAGAACTTGAACCCGAGCTTAGACTTTTCAAACTTTCAAAGATTTTTCTAGAAATGTCTAATTTTCGACAAATCAATTTTCATGATAACTGTGGAATGCGAAAGCTCGAGATAGCGCGGGCGTGTAGGAAATGCGTTTATTTCAAGTTCTGGATATTTGTAGATGTTCCCCAGACCATTTTCCAGATCCATGTCAGTAGTTACCATTGCTACTTTAACCTTATTTATTCTAACTTTTCGAACTATTATTTCCTCAATGACTTTAATGGGTCCCATTTCAGATTTTTTCAATTTTCTAAGTTCAAAATCCAAAATCAGACATGAACCTAGAAATGTTATTGATATTGTCAAGGGCTTACATACTACTACTATCGATCAAAGCAGACTATTATGGAATCTTACAGTATACAGTAATTAAACAGTTCATCTTGCCAAAAAGGAGCACAAAGATCCGTGAAATTCAATATTTTAATGCAAAATTAGAGCAATGTGCTAGAAACAGTTCAGGTTTTCCAACAGAGAATGATGTTGGAAAACTAGTTGTAAAGAACACAGGCAATTCCAAAACCCAGATAACCTGAGGGATTGGGAATTTTCTTTCTGGTCTGGTCCAGTTCAGGTCCCATCTTTAGGGGAAATTATCTGAAGGAATTTATTTTAGGGTTTGTTCTGCTTTAAATAGTGATTACCAAAAAGGAAGACCTTATTTCCTTACAAAATGTGTTTGCTGTATTATTTATTATTTTGGTTTGTTTTCCTCATGCCAACTTACAGGAGATTCAATAAAAGTTTGCTTTTAAAAATTGGTGCTAATTTGCCCCAACCAATCAGATGTTAGCTTTAGATGTTAAATAAAATCTGATTGGTTGGGGCAACATTAGACATTTTAAACGATAAGAACATTTATTGAATCTCCCTGATAATATTTTGTTTTTCATTTGTTTGAGAGGGCTTTACAATATGTTAACCCAATAGATAGTAGGTGTGAAGGGAGCATGGAGTACCTGCTAACCAATTTAGTGTTGCTTGTGCTGGTGAATGTGGTGTAAGCTAAGGGATCTCTATCTCTGATATGTGCTTTACAATATACATTAGAAAATCTTAAATAAAAGGACAACAGACTACAAGAAATATTTCCCAGACCCCCCTCTCTTAGCTCCAACAACCCCCCCAATTCTAAACAACTGCTCGTAAATGGAAACTCTCTCCTGTTTGCAGAAAGTGTGAAACCTGTAAGTACATCCATTGCAGGATAGCAATGCCAGGTCCAAATTAGGTCCATTAGAAATTAAGGGAATGTTCTCCTGCAATCATCCAATGTAGTATACCTAATATTAGTTCTAGGTGCCCCTCAGAACTATATGAAGGAGAAACTGGACAGACCCTGTGGCAAGGATGAACTCTCATAGATTCACAATCAACCAATAAACGAGATGTCCCTGTGGTGCCCATTTCTGCAGTCAAGGGCACAGCTTGACAGACCTAAAAGTCACAGGAAATTTTGGACCCAAAAGGGAGAGTTTAGAATTGGCATGTAAACTTACAAAGAAGTTTGGGACTCTGGACCCTGGACTCAACCAAGATCTAAACTTTATGTGCACTATGTTTCTAATTAGCAAATAAGGAACAAACAGGGTTATTCAATAAAGTTCTTATTGTTAAAATGGTGCTAATTTTCCCCAACCAATCGATGTAAGCTTACAAATGTTAAATATGATCTGATTGGTTGGGGCAAAATTAGCACCATTTTAAACATAAGAACTTTTATTGAATCTCCCTGAAAGACTTCTGGAATTAAACAAAATTAAACATATGTATGGCCACCATTAGTGTTTCGAAAGCTTGCATTTTTAATCATTTTAGTTAGCCTATAAAGGTATTATTTTTATATCCAAGATGTCTCTACTATAAAAGAGAATGAAAGTAAAATTTTGTCTGCACAAGATTTTTTATTGTGCAAAGGTGGCCATACCATGAGATTTATAGACATTGTGGCAACATATCACATTGACTGATCGCTCATATGCGTTATGGGGACGATCGGCCATAAGTAAAGGGAGCCTATACCAACCAACAAAATTTTCTGGGTTTCCTGATTGGTGTAATGCCGATTATGGACGTTGTCAGAATTGCTTTCTGGTGATTTTGGGCCCTACACACTGCCAACATCGGCAATGTTATGGCCACCTTTAATCTGCTCCACCTCTTGTCATCTTGGAATCCCTCCCATCTGTAACAACAACAAATAGTGTCAACTGGAAGTCATGGGCCCTCTCTGCAAAACTTCCTGAATCAGTGTGAGGGAGACAAAGAATTCGCATCCTTACATGGTCCCATTCCCCCCTGCAAGTTCTTGCTTACTTTAAAGAGTATCTCCACCCCCAAAGAAAATTAGTATAAGGGCCAGACAACCTAACCCTAAATACTATTTTCAAAAAGCCTAAATCAGCCCTAAATGCACTACCCTGCCTTCGTTCCCTAGGTCACAGCCTCTTCTGTCTTCTCTTCGCCACCAAACAGAAGGGGCTAGACGCGGCAGCCATGTCTGTAATTGGTTATGACAATCACTGATGCCACTGCAGGTCACCGACGGGAACGAGGATGGTAAGTACATTAAGGGTCTGATTTAGACATTTTAAACATAGCGGTTAAGGTTTGGGTGTTTGCCTTACCATTTGCTTATTCCAATTTTTTTTTTCTCAATAAAACCGATGCAGCCACTTAGGATCCAGAGGGAGGGGGGAGGGGAGAGCTCCGCTGAGCATGCGAGAGTCCTCTCGGAGGAGCAGGAAGTGGGCAGGAACGGATTACACACAAATTTTAGTTGGAGGGGTGGATATGCCTTTAACCTAACTTTTTTTCTCCTTTAAATATATGTTCCTTATTAAAGTTCCCATTTATCAAATCTGTAATCAGGGGGGAACCTCAGTGTTTCAGTTGTAACCCTTAACAAGAAGTAAATATCTCATATAATCTACCTTTTATAGTTATCAAAGTATGGATAAATTCATTTGATGCTCAAAACAACAATACTTTTTTTTAAATGTTAAAACCGTTGTATTATTGCTTTCTCTATCTATCTATCTATCTATCTATCTATCTATCTATCTATCTATCTATCTATCTATCTATATATCTATCTATCTATTCTAGGTATATATCTATTCTAGGTATCGATCTGTCTATCTATCTATCTATCTATTCTAGGTGTCTATCTATCTATTATCTATCTATGTCTATCTATCTATCTATCTATCTATCTATCTATCTATCTATCTATCTATCTATCTATCTATCTTAATACGGATTAAAATTTTTACTAAAAATTTAGCGAACAGACTAAACCGATTCCTTCCATAAACTGCATGGGGGGGTCCCTAGGGATTTTGGCCCAAATTGTGAATTGGCCGCCTTTAGGCGGTGCCCACACGCGTAGAGAACGCAGCGCAAAAGTGGGCCATGGCTTGCATGTGGGGGGGCTTCTTTGCTGGGTGTGGCAAAAACTTGATTATTTTAGATTTGAATACACATTTATTAAAATTTCAATTGTAGAGCATAAAAAACATGGTAGTACAATACATTAGAAATCCTACCTACCTTATGTAAAATAAAAGTGTTTATTGGCCCAAAGCATTTGTAAAACATGCCACCACCTCACTACATTCGTGCTAAATATCCAATGTGTCTGGATGGTGCAAAATTACCATGCATTTCAGCCACCCTCCAGGCTGGCGTAATGGTCATGGTTTCTCTTTTAATCTTTTACTTTACAGGGTAGACACTCCCAACATAGGGTAACCCTGTGATAGTGATACATACCACGAGTAAACAGTAGGACAATGCTGATTTTATACTAGGTGGCCCAGCAACCAGAGGGGCCCGGGGGAGGGTCCCTGCGCAAGACCAGGCGGGACTGGAGGAACAAAGGGGCCACTTCAGAAAGGGGGGCTCTGCTAAAAGAGGAAGCCCTGCAGACCGGGACGCCACTTCTCTGTCTATCTATCATCTTATCTCCGTTATCATATCTATCTCTGTCTATCTATTTATCTGTCTACTATCTTGTTCTGTCTGTTATCTATCTCTGTATGGTTCTAGTCTTGTCTATCTATCTATCTTGTTTATCATCTATCTATCTATCTATCTATCTATTAGTTATCTATCTTATCCATCAAATCAATCAAAAAAGAGCTTATTGGCAGGATCAATTTACATTTTGATATTGCCAAAGAAACAAAAAAATAATAAAATAATACTAATGTTAGTATTAGAGGTCACGGTTAGGGGGGCATGGGTATCAATGGAGAATTAATATATTGGACAGTACTATAAAGGGTATATTGGGTTTTAGTCTTTAAGGTCGATTGGGAAGGTAACCGGGATAATTGGGCAAAAGTAATCTGGACATGAGTTCATTTATGGACCCCTCTCAGTCTGTGACATGCAGTTACATAGTGGGCCCCCAATATTACTGTGGCTTTATCCTCTCCCAGCAAGATATAGAGTTTTCTCTTCCAATCTAAGCGATGAAGTCTGGGAATTAAAGTCGACAGCATCTTGAAATGGGGGTCACTTATGGTTTGTGTCGTTGGGGCAGTGATAGAAGGAGAGGGGTTTCATTTCTAATGTTCCCGGGCCAGTGGGGGGGCGCTTTGGCACAGTCTGTTCTTCTTGGTTTAGATGTCTGTCTGTTCGGACCGATCTTGTTATAGGCTGTGTACGCTCAATCGGTAGAGACTCAGGACCTTGTCTCTCTTTAGGGTTTGTGATATTCTCCAGGTAGGGGGGCCAGTTGTAGTCTCTGTCCAGTGCTGGTATATAGTTAGTTTCTGGGACTTTTTTATTTCTTTCTTCTATTATCAGTAATCCAATTGGCTCTTGGTTATGGCAGCTGTGATGAGGTCGTTTAAGACAGGTTTCTGTGAGTGGGTTTGATGTTAGTAGGGAGATGCTGAGTTTTCAGTGAACGGGGCTTTTCCTGGTCTTGTTGTGTATTGAGGCTTTATAATGGTAAGAGTTGGGGCTACTGGTTCTGTAGGTGAGCCCAGGGAATGATAGGGCACTTTTTTGCATCTCAAGCAGTACTGGGAATCTGCCAAGCTCAGCCGACAGGCGCTGTTGATGTACTGCGATGGACTGGAGGGAGGATGACTTACAGAATTCGAGAGGAGATTCTGGTTGGGACAAATCCCAGTTGATTGGTCTGATAAGGGGGACCGGGCCTCAGACTTCACTGCCATTGAGTAGGATTGGGGAAATTACCATGTCAAAGATTTTCAGCAGACTTTACCGGATGGTTGAGGTTGATACAGTTGTTTTATTGCATAGAAGGTTTGGCATGGCTTTTGCTTTCAAAGTCTCTATAGCTGCCTAAAGCTTCCAGAATGGTGATCTCAGCCCGAGATAAGTATATTTCGCTGTTCTGCTGAGTATCTCATATTCAATGTGAATGAAGGTCGGTGTTGATTTTGTTTTCTCTGGAACATCATAATTTCGTTTTATTTTGGATTGATGGGAAGTGCCCAGGTTCGCTGAATTCTCCAGGATGGTTAGACTGTCTTGTAGGCCACTCTTCTGTTGGTGATAGCAGTAAGTGGTTCATCTGCGTAGAGCAGGAACTTTACATTGGTGCATGTAGAGTAGTCCTGGTGCGAGAGGTTCTAGAGCTGCTGCAAGTGGTTGATGTAGATGGGTAAAGAGAGTTGGACTCAGACTACAGCCTTGTATGAATCCCACGACCTTGCAGGGAAAGTTATGAAGTTCTTTTTCCCATTCACATTTTACATGCATTTATACCAAGTATTTAAAAGGCTCTTAATGCATCATTGTTTTCCACCTATTCCAATCTACAGAGTTTTAGGAATAGGCCTGGGTGCACACACGCACATCAAATGCCTTTTTAAAAATCCACAAAAGCAGGCAAAATATTTTCCCATCCTTGTGTTGTGGGACATGATGATTTATGAGCAGTGGCAAAGTAGATGTGATCAGTGGTTACGATGGTTTGTTAGAACCCAGCTTGGCTTTTTATGGAGAATGTTAGTTTGTGAGGAAAGTAATGATTCTCTTATTAGAATGCTTTGCTACAGTTTTCCCAGTTACACGCTCACACAGATGCCTATGTATTTGGATGATTCATATCGTCTCCCACTTTTTTGGATTTGGTGTTATCAGACCTTGATTCCAGACTCAGGAAAGTGCCAACATATAGGGACTAGGTTAAATAGTTTGGATAGGCAGTGGGTAGTTTCAGGGAGCTGATAGTCCTCATTCGGGTAGAATTCCATTCCGTACCACTGGCTTTTTTACTTTGTAAGGCTTAATTTTGTTCAGGCTACTTCTGCAGGTTATTATAGGGGTTATCTAATGGGGTTTGAAAGTCCTTGATTTCTCCCCTATTCTTTAGTTTGTTGAAGGATCTGGTTTTGTCTGGAGTAAGATCTGGTGTAGGAGTCTTTGTACAGGTCTTTAAAGTAGGTAAGAGTGAAACCAGGACTTGCCATTTTGGATGTTTGTTGTTGTTTGTTTGGATTTTGTGGCCAAGTGATTTCCAAGTCTCCCAGATGAGTTGTCTTGAGAGGATTGGTTCGAGTTTTTTAAAAGTTTACTTTGAAGGTAGTTTTGGTTCTTCTTTCTGAGGGTAATTATAGTGAGTTGAGTGACATCATAAGTAATTTTGTTTTCATCGTCACTGGGGGCATACTGTGTTTTTTATTTGACATCACCGTAGATTTTTCTGAGTTTTTGGCTCACTGTCAAAACCATTGATTAGAGTGGTGGGTTTGATGGCTTTTTGTGATTGGTCCTTTCACTCCTGACATTTCTGGTTAATGGTGAATAAGATTTTGTTTGAGATCTTTGCTGTTGCTGAACTCCTTGTTCGTGAATTTCACAAGACTTTCCATCGTAGTTAGAAGCAGTTTCTTTTCACATCCGGTCTGTTTGAGGACCTCCTTATAGGTGGGTGACTGTTGTAGTCCATTTTGTAGGAGGATGGCAGTTATTACAGACAATTTAACTGTTGTGTTTGCGTGATTTATTTGAGAGGTTGATATATTTGAATTTTGGTTGTGGTCTGACAGGGTTGGATTGGGGGGAGAGACTATGAAAGGAACTTATATTTGAAACTCCATGTCTGTAATTGCTAGTCTACACACTACTGCCCATCGTGGGATTTCGGGTTGTATCTCCCAAGGAGTTTCCTTGGTTCTTCATCTAGTAGTGAAAGTCCTAGCTTCTACATAGGTTCAGCAGTAGTTGCCCACTTTATTGATTGTGCTTCAGTGCGTTTGTCCTTTGTATGTCATGGCCGTGAGCGCTCGGCTCAAAAAAAACAATTGGCATACTGTGGGTGAGGTAATACTTCTCTCGCCCGTTTCTGGCATTAATGTTCCCCATAATTTTCCTAGGGTTTGCGAAGTGTGATGCATCCTGTTGCAGTATCTTCTAGCCCTCAGGATTATATGGGGGGATTCTGACGGGGCCAAAGTAGACTGCACATAAGTATATATCAGTTTGAGGGAGGTGATGGAGTGCTATACTTCACCAGATATGGCTCTCCTCTCTTGATTGGTTGTATGTGTTCATGAGGTTCTTGATACCCAAAATTATTATCCCTCTGAAAAAGCACACATGCTGGTATGTTGTTCTTTGGCTGCAACAGAGAGGTCCCTATAACCAATAGGAACCGAGCTGAGCTATCCTCTGATCGGGGTCCATTGTCTCTAGAGGTCTGGAGTCCACTTTGCTCCAGACTTTCTTGAAATCGGGAGTCATTTGTTTTTTGTTCAAAAAGCGAAGCATTCAGAACCTGAATGTTCCGCTACTATATCAAGAGAGGTCATGTTGGTCTATACCTTTGTAATGAGCTGCCTATTTAGGACGTTCTGGTCAGTTCTGCTATTTTGTTAAATAAGGTGATCAGGCATGTTCTTAATGTCTGTAATGTCACTGCGTCGGGTGTTCTGTTGGTTTCCTCCATTCCTGCATTCGATGGTGGCATCACATTTGGGTTAGGACGGTTGATAGTTATGATGTCTTTTGATGGGTTTTTTCTGGGCCTGGGCTGTGTGGTATGTGGGCTGTGTGGGGTTTGAGTCCCAGGGGCTGTGTAAGACCAGGTCTTTTAGTTTGTTTGCAAGGAGGCTCATCCTTTGTTTGTTAGAGGTTTGTTATCAGATAGGTGCTGGTGTGTACAAGGAGTACTGTATCCGTGGATATTTGGAGTGATTGATTTGTTGTCAGCTCCTTATTAATGGCCTGCTGAATGTTATGGAGGGAAATGTCTTTCTGGTAGAAGGGTGATAGTATTAATTTTGGAGCCAGGAAATTGATGTCAAGTGGTCTTGCTAGAAACACAGAGTTTATCTATCGATCTATCTAAGTCGATCTTTAGCTCTGCTATCATCTATCTCATTATTATCTATCTCTGATATCTATATATATATATATATATATCTATCTCTGTATTTACTTTCTCTGCTATCTACTATCTATCTATCTATCTATCGAATCTACTATCTCTGATATCTATCTATCGAATCTATCTATCTATATTGCTAGCTACTATCTTGCTATCCTCTATCGCTTAATCTATCTTTCTATCTATCTGTTGTCGACTATCTATCACATCTCTGCTATCTATCTATTATCTATATATCTATCTATCTATCGATCTATCATATATCTATCTATCTATCTATATATCTATCTCTGCATCTATCTATCTCTGACATCTATCTATCCTGTCTCTGGATATATTATAATCTGCTATCTATATATCTATCTAATCTTATCTATATCTATCTATTATCTATTCTATCTATTATCATCGATGCTCTGGCTAATCTATCGATCTCTGCTATCTATCTATCTGTTCTGCTAATATCTATATTGCATCTATCTATTATCTATCTATCTAGCTATCTCGCTATCTATCATCTATTATCTATCGCTTGCTATCTATCGTCTCTGCTATCTATCTATCTCTGTATCTATCATCATCAATCTATCTCTGGCTATCTGGTCTAGCTATTTCTGCTGTTCTATCTATATCTGTATCTATCTATTCTAATCGATCTATCTATCGATCTATCGCTATTATCTATCTATTGATTCGATCTCTGCGTTTATGTTATCTCTGCTATCATCGATCTATGATCTATCTAATCATCTATCTATCGATCTATCTATCTATCTATCTATCTACCTTCTATCTATCTATCATTCACTCCATCTATCTATCTAGCTACTACTATCTATCTAATCTATATCTTACTATCTATTCTGCTACTATCGATCTCTGACTATCTATCTGTCTGTCTACACTATCTATCTCTGCTATCTATCTATCTCTGCTATTATTATCTAAGCTATTCAATCATCTATCTCCTATCGATTCGATCCTTCTATCGATCTAATCATCTATCGACTACCTATCTATCGATTCTAACCTAAATACCATCTATCTATCTACCTTTCTATCTATCTATCATCTATCTCTCTCTATCTACTATGATCTATCTCTGTCTGTCTAAACTATTAGCACCCATCATCTAGCATCACTCCATCATCTATCTAGCTACATATACTACTAATCTATCTCTACTATCTATCTCTGACGATCTATCTTCTCTGCTATCTACGGGCTGTAAACTATCATCATCTATGCGATCTATCTCTGTATCTATCGATCTACTACCTCCTACCTATCTATCTATTCTACCCTACCTATCGATCTATCTATCTCTGCGGCATATCTATGCTATCTCTGCTATTATCTATCTATCAATCTATCTTGCTATCTGTCTATCTCATTTATGCTATCATCATCATCTCTATCTATCGCATATATCTACTATGATCTAATCTTGCTATTTATGTATCTCTGCTATCTATCTTCTATCTATCTATCTATCCTGACTATCTATCTATCCTATTACTATCTATCATATCTATATCTATCTATCTACCTATTATCTATCTATCTATTATCTATCTATCTACCTTTCTATCTATCTATCTATACACTCCATCTATCTATCTAGTACTAATATTATCTAATCTATCTCTACTATCTATCTCGATATCTAATCTATTCTGCTATATATCTGTCTGTCCTAACTATCTATCTCTGCTATCTAGCTAATCTCTGAATCTATCTATTATCTATTAATCTATCTCATCTATCTATCGATCTATCTATCGATATATCTATCTATCATCTATATCTTCTATCTATCTATCATCTATCTACCACCATCTATGATCATCTATCTAAATGCCTACCTATCTATCTACCTTTCCTATCTATCTATCATCTATCTCTATTCTATCGAGTCTCTGTCTGTTAACTTATATATCACCATCTATTATCTATCAACGCCATCTATTAGCTAGCACATATTACTACTATCTAATCTATTCTACTATCTATGCTCGCTATCTATTATATCTCTGCTAGTAATTGTCTGTCTAAATATCTACTCTCTCGCTTCTAGATCTGCTCTTATTATTATCTATCTATATATATCTATCTATCGATCATTATGCTATGTATCTATCTTGCTATCATCTATATTACTACATATCTATCTATCTACCACCTATCTAGTCATTCCTATCTATCTATCATCTTAATCTACTATCTATTCTATCTATCTATCTAGCTCTCTCTGCTATTATTATCTATCTATTATCTATTCTCTGCTATCTATAATCTATCGCTATTATCTATCTATTGGATCATCTCTGATATCTATCTATATATCTATCTATCTATCTATCTACCTTCTATCTATCTACCATCTATATATCTATCTCTGTCTATCTATTCTATTTCTCTATCTATCTATCTATCTATCTATCACTCCCATCTATAGTATATAGCTACTGCTATTATCTAATCTATCTCTACTATCTAGGCTCTGCTATCTATCTGTCTGTCTAAATATCTAAGTATCTCTGCCTATCTATCTATCTTATCGATCGATCTATCTATCTATGATCTATCTATCTATCTATCTATCTATCCTCGTCCTGTCTAACTATCTAGCATCCATTCTATTCTATCACCCATCTATCTATCACTCCATCTATCTATCTAGCTACTACTATCTATCTAATCTATCTATACTATCTATCTATGCTATCTATCTAGCTCGCTACTTATTGCTATATCTATCTATATATCTATAGATCTATCTTGCTTTTATCTATCTCTGCTATCTACTATTATCTATCTATCTATCGATTCTAATCTATCTAGCTATCTAATCGATCTATTCTGCTATTTATCTATCTCTGCTATCATATCGATCTACATAACTATTATCTATCTACCTACCTATTATCTATGTACCTATCTATCTATCTATATATCTATCTATCTATCTATAATCGCTGCTATCTATCTATCTATCTATCTATTCTCTGCATCTATCTATCTATCGATATTATCTATCTATTGAATCTATATCTGAATCTATTCTATCTATTCTATCTATCTATCTATTATATATCTATCTATCTATCTACCTTTCTATTATATACCATCTATGCTATCATCTTGTCTATCTATCTATTCCTTATCTATCTATCTATCTATCACTCATTCTATGTATCTAGCTACTGCTATCTATCTAATCTATCTCTACTATCTATCTCTGCCTTCTATATGTCTAACTATCTAAGTATCTCTGCTATCTATCTATTAGTCTATCTATCTACTATCTATCTAATCTATCTATTTATCTATCTATCTCTGTCTGTCTAAATATCCTATCACTCCATCTATCATCACCCAGCTATCTATCACTCATCTATCTATCTGAGCTACTGCTATCTATCTAATCTATCTCTCCTATCTATCCTGCTATCTATCTGTCTGTCTAACTATCTAAGGTATTCTCTGCTATCTATCTATCCTATCATCGATATATCGATCTATATATTATCTATCTCTGTCGTATAACATCTCTCGCTCCATCTATCTATCATCCATCTATCTATCACTCCATCTATCATCTAGCTACTTACTATCATTCTAATCTATCTCTACTACTATCTATGCATCTATCGACTCTTGCTATCTATCCTCTGCCGATTTATTATCGATCTATCATCTATCGATCTATCTCGGCTATGTATCTATCTCTGCTATCTATCTATCTATCTATCTATCTATCATCTATCTACTACCTACCTACACCTATCTATCTATCTACCTATCTATCTATCATCTATTATATATATCGATCTATCATCTATCTTGTATGTCTAATATCTATCACTCCAGCTATCATCTATCACGCCATCTATCTATCGATCACTCCATCTATCTAGCTAGTACTACTTATTATCTAATATATCGATCTGTCTATCATCGACGGAACTCCTATCTATATATCGAGCGAGCTATATCTGGCTAGCTACCGAACGAGCTACCTTTCTAGCTATCTAGTCTCCCGTTCTATCATCTAGCTATCTATCTATCTATCTATCTCTGTCTTATCTACTAGCAAATCAAATCAAAGCCACTGAAATCAAAAAGAAGCTTTATTGGGCAGGATAATTTACATTTTTGACCATGCCAAAGCAAACAAAAAAATAATAAAATATAAAACATGTTAGTTTAGAGGTTTACGGTAGGGGGACATGGGTATCAATGGATAATTAATATTGGACAGCTATTAAAGGGGTATTATTGGGTTTTAGTCTTTAAGTCGATTGGGGAAGGATTAAAGGGATAAATTGAGGCAAGTAATCCTTGGACATTGAGTTATTATGGCTCCTCTCAGTCTGTGAATGCCGTTACATAGTGTGCCCCAATATTTACTGTGGCTTCATCATCTCCCAGCAGGATATAGAGTTTTCCTCTCCAGCTAAGCGTTGAAAGTCTGGGATATAGTCCGACAGCACTTGAAATGGGGTACGTTATTGTTTTGTATTTGGGGCAGTTGTGAAGGAAGTGGGTTTCATCTTCTACGGTTCCTGAGTCACAGTGGCTGGCACAGTCGTTCTCTATTGCGTTTTATGTCTGTCTGTGGTGGCAAAATTCTATGTTTTAGGACTGTGTGCCACTCAATCTGTAGAGAACAGGAATTGTCTCGCGTTAGGGTTTGTGATATTCTCAAGGTAGGGGGCCGTTTGTCTCTCTGTCCAGTGCCTGGTATATAGTTAGTTTCTGGGACTTTATTTCTTCCATTCATCCACGTAATCAATGCTCTTGGTATGGCGGCTGTGATTGAGGTTAGACAGGCTATGTGAGTGTGGGTTTTGATGTTAGTAGGGAGCTGATGGTTGTTTCAGTGCACATGGCTTTTATGGTTCTTGTGTGTATTGAGGCTTTATAATGGTAAGAGTTGGGGCTTCTGTTCGGGTAGGTGAGCCAAGAAATGATAGGGCCCTTCTTTTGCATCTCAGCAGCAGTAAGGGAAATCTGCCAAAGGCTCAGCCCGAAAAAGCGCTGTTTGCTGTCTTGTGATGGGACCTGGAGGGAGGTTGCTTAAAGATTCGCGATGGAGTATTTCTGGGGGGCCAGATCCCATTTTGATGGTCTGAAATAGGAGACAGGGCCCCATACTTCACTCCAGAGAGTAGGATTGGGGAAATTACACGGTCAACGATTTTAAGCTAGACTTTTACCGGTGGTTGAGGTGTGATACAGTGTTTTCTTATTGCTTAGAAGGTTGGGTGGCTTTTGTTTCAAAGTCTATATATTAGCTGCCCGTAAGATCCCAGAATGGTTGATCTCCAGGACGAGGATAAGTATATTTTATGTGTCTTGTGAGTATCTCGTTATTCAAAGTGAATTGAAGGCGTCATGGTTGATTTTTTGTTTTTCTTCTGGAACATCATATTTCATTTTTTGGATTTATGGGAAGTGCCCAGGTTGCGCTAATGTATCCAGATGGGAGACTTGTAGGCCACTCCTGTTGGTGATAGCAGTAAGTGTCTCATATTGCGTTAGATAGAGCAGGAACTTTACATTGGTGTCATGTAGGAGAAGTCATGGTCGCTGATGAGTGCTGATGAGGTTTCTAGAGCTGATGCAGTTGGTTGATGTAGATGTTAAAGGGGAGTTGGATCAGACTACATCCTTGTTGACTCCCCGACCTTTGCAGGAAGTATTGAAGTTCTTTTCCATTCACTTTTACACTTGCATTTATTACCGTATAAAGGCTTTGATAACATCATATGTTTTCCCACCTATTTCCACTCTCCAGAAGAGAAGTGTTTAGGAAGAGGACGGGGTGCCACACGCATTCAAATGCCTTTTTTATAAATTCCAAAGCGGCAAAAATTTTCCCATTCCTGGTGGTGGACATGATGATTTATGAGGCGTGCAGGTATAGATTGTGATTCAGTGGTACGATGGTTTGTAAGAAACCCAAAAGCTTGGCTTTTACTGAGAATGTTATGTTGTGTGAGGAAAGTAATGATTCTCTTATTTTATGAATGGCTGTTATACAGTTTTTCCCAGTTTACACTGCTCACACAGATGCATCTGTAGTTGCTGGATCAAACGGTCTCCACTTTTGGGGATTGGTGTTATCAGACCTTGAATTTCAGACGCAGGAAAGTGCCCACACATATAGGACTAGGTTAAATGTTTTTGGATATTGCAGATTGTCATTTCAGGGGAGGCTGTATTATCATTTCGGGTAGATGCCATCCGTACCACTGGCTTTTTTACTTTGTAAGAGCTTAATTTTGTTAGCTAATTCCTGCAGTGTTATAGGTGTGTCAATGGGTTTTGTAAGTCCTTGAGATCTTTCCCTCCATATTCTTTAGTTGTGATTGATATGGTTTTGTTTGGAGTAGATCTTGTGTGAGGGATTCCTTGTACAGGTTCTGAAAGTAGTGAAAACCAGACTTTGCCATTTTGGATGTGTTGTGTGTTTGTTTGGATTTGTGCCAATGTGATTCCCAAGTCGCCCAGAAATGAGTTTTGTCTTGGAGAGATTGTTCGAGTTTTTAAGTTACTTTGCAGTAGTTTGTTTCTTCTTTCTGAGGGGAAATTTCCATATACTTGACGTTGAGTGACATCTAAGCTAATTTGCTCATCGTCACTAGGGCATCGGTGTTTTTATTTGAGATCTATTATCTATCGACTACCTACCTACCTAGCTCATCTACCACCTACTACCACCCCTACACTGATCTATCTATATATCATATCTATCTATCTATCTATCTATCTATCAATCTATCTATCTATCTATCTCTATTATAGATCTATCTTGCTAATATATATATCTATATATCTATCTCTGATATTTATATTACTATGCTCTCTATCCTCTATCTATCTATCTTATCTATCTATATGTCTATTCTAGCTATCTACTGCATCCTCTATCTCTGCTATCATCGATCTTGCTATCTATCTATCTATCTATCTATCTATCTATCATATATCTATCTATCTATCTCTGCTTATCTATCTGTCTGTCTAACTATCTATCTATATATGCTATCTCTATCTATATATCTATCTATCTCTGTCTGTCTATCCACTATCTATCTAGCTACTACTATCTTCTATCATTATCTATCATCATCTACCGACCTAATCTATCTCTCTATATATTATCTATCTATTATCTAATCTATCTATCTCTGTCTATCTATCTAACTACCTACCTACCGATATCTATCTATCTACCTACCTACCTAACTACCACCCCACCCTATCTATCTATCTATCTATAGAATCGCTTATTATCTATATATCTCTGCCTAAATTTCTATATATCCTATCTATCTCTGATATATCTATCTCTGCTATCTATCATCTATCCTATCTATCATCTCTGATATCTATTATATCTGCTATCATCGATGTTTTTTTTTGGCTATCCAATCGATCTTCTATCGGTATCGATCTATCTATCTATCTATCTATCATCTGCGATCTATTATTCATCTATCTCTGATATTGATCTATCTCTGCTATCTATCTATCTATCTATCTATCTACTATCTAGCTAGCTCTGCAGCTATTTATCTCTGCGATTCACTCTATCTTGCTTATCTATATATCTACTACCGACCTACCTACCACCCCACCACTATTCTATCTATCTAGCTATCTATATCGCTATTATTACTATCTCTGCTATTATATCTCTATCGACTCTGATATTATCTAGCTCTGCTATCATCTATCTATCTATCTATTAGTCGATCTATGCTACATATCTCTGCTATCCAATCGATTGTCTGAATCCATTATCTATCTATCATCTATTTATCTATCTATCTCTGCTATCTATTATATCTATCTATCACTGATATTTATCTACTATGCTATCTATCTATCTATTATCTATATATCTATCTCTGATATCTATTATCTCTGCTATCATCTATCTCTGCTATCGACTATCTATATATCCTATTATCTATAGATCTATCAATCTATCTTGCTATTATCTATCGATCTATCTATTATCTCTGCTATCTTCTTCTCTGTGCTATTATCTATCGTTGGCATCTATCTATTGTGCTATTTATCGATCTGTCGTCTGTCTGTCTGTCTCCTATGTTGTCGGTCTGTCTAAACTATCTATCTATCTCTGCTATATATCTGTCTGTTAGAACTATCATCTATCTACTGTTATATATCTCTGCTATCTATCATCTCTGCTATCATCTAACTATCTATCTATCTCTGCTATCTATGCTATCTAATCTATCTATCGATCATCTATCTATTCATCTCATCTATCTATCTATCACTATCTATGCATCTATATATCTCTGCTATCTATCTATCTATCGATCTATCTATCTATCTATGCTATAGGTCTTGCTATCTATCTATCTATCTCTGCTATCTATCTATCTATCTATCTATTATCTATCTATCTATCTAATCTATCTATCTATCTATCTCTGCTATCTATATATCTGGGCTATGATCTATATATCGTTCTATCTATCTATCTGTGCTATGATCTATCTGTCTGTCTGTCTATCTGGTCTGTGCTGTCTAAAATCTATCTATGCTATCTCTGCTATCTATCTGTCTGTTCGAACTATCTATCTCGTATCATCTTCTGCTATCTATCTATCTTCAATCATCTATCTATCATCTATCTCTGCTAATCTATATCTGCTATCTGATCTGTCGTATAACGATCATCTCTCTATTCTATCTATAGATTACTATATATTATCAATCTATCTCTGATATATATAATCTATATATTAATTATCTTATCTGATCTATTATCTCTGCTATCTATCTATCGGTTGCGAATTATCTATCTGTCTTTCTGTCTGTCTGTCTGTATGTCTGTCTGTCTACTATCTATCATCTCTGATATAATCGTCGGTATAACTATCTATCTATCTGCTGTTATCATCTCTGCTATATATCTATCTCTGCTATCTATCATATCTGCTTATCTCTGCTGATTCTATCTATCTATTATTATCTATCTATCTATCTAGCAAATCTATCTCTGCTATATATTATCTCTGCTATCTATCTATACTATCTATCTCTGCTATATATCTATCTATCGATTCTATCTATCTATCTATTATCTTGCTATATGTCTCTGCTACTATCTATCATCTCTGCTATCTATCTATCTATCTATATATCTATCTATCGACTATCTATCTATCTATCTATCTATCTCTGCTAGGCTATCTATCTGTGCTATTTAGCTATCTATCTTTCTATCTATCTATCTGTGCTATTATCTATCTGTCTGTCGTCTATCTGTCGGTCTGTCTGTCTAACTATATATCTCTGCTATCTATCTGTCTGTCCAGGAACGATCATGCTCGCGGCAGCGAGCGCGGCTAGCTAGTATCTGAGCGATCGAGCGAGCGATCGACTAGCGAGCGAGCACGGCGAGCTGAGGGGATCGAGGAGGAGCGAGCGAGCGAGGAGCGAGCGATCGATCGAGTGAGCGATCAAGCGAGCGCTGTATCGATCATCGCTGCTATCGATCTATCTCTGCTATTTATCTATCTCTGCTAGCTATCTATCTGTCTATCTATCTATCTGGTCTATCTCGTGCTATCTATCTATCGCTAGTATAGATGCTAAAAAATGGGGAAAAAAAAGAGTAGCGCGGAGAGGGAGCGAGCGAGCGAGCGAGCCGAGCGAAGCGAGCGCGTAGCGAGCGAGGCAGCGAGACCCTTATCTATCTATTATGTCTGTATGTCTATCTATCTATCTTATCTATGCTATCTATCTATAATCGATCTATTCTATCTATCACTCCATCTATCTATCAGATACTACTAATCTATCTAATCTATCTATGCTATCTATCTCGGCTATTATCTATCTCTGCTATCTATCGGTCTGGCTAACTAGCTAGATATCTATCTACTCTGCTATTTATCTATCATCTATCTATTTATCGCTATTATCTATCTATCGATCATCTCTGATAATATTTTATCTATCTCTGTTATCCATCTATTATCTGAGCTACTACTATCTTCTACTATCTATCTCATCATCTATCTACCTACCATATCTATAGATCTATATATCATCTCTCTGTTATCTATCTACCTACCGACCTACTATCATCTATCGATCTACCTACTACCTACCACCACCACACCCCTATCTAATCTATCTCTATCTATCTATCGCTATTATATATCTATCTCGGCATATTAATATATCTATTCTATTTGATATTTATCTTCTATGCTATCTATCTATATATCTATCTATCTATCTCTGTATCGATTTATCTCTGCTATCCATCTAGGTCTGCTATCCATATAGCTATCGATTATTATCTAGCTATCTATCTCTGCTATCTATATCTCTATCTATCTATGATATTTATCTATCTCTGCTATCTATCTATCTATCTATCTATCATCATATATGATTAATCTATCTCTGAGATCTATTTATCTCTGCTAGCTATCTATCTCTGCTATCTAATCTATCTATCATCTATTATTATCTATCTATCTATCAATCTATCTCTGCTATCTATTATCTATCTATCTATCTTACTATCTATCTATCTTGGCTATCTATCTATCTGTGCATTTCTCTATCTCTGCTATCTATCTATCTGTGCGAGTTATCATCTGTCTGTCTGTCTGTCTGTCTGTCGGTCTGTCTGTCTGTTCTGTCTAATATTCTATCTATCCTGATATATATATGTCTGTCTAACTATCTAGTCTATCTCTGTTATCTATATCTGATCGATCTATCTCTGACTATCCATCTAATAATTTATCTTGCTATCTTGCTATCTATCTATCTATCTATCGATCTACCTATATAATCTATATATATATCTATCGATCATCTATCTATCAATCATATCTGCTATATATCTATCTCTTGCGATCATCTATCTATCTATCTACATCTATATATCCTGCTATCTGTCTCTTGCTATCTATTATATTCTATCTATCTCTGCTATCTATCTATTTTCTATCATCTGCTATCTATCTATCTATATCTATCTATGTGCTGTACTCTATCTATCTATATCTATCTATTTGCCATTACTATCTGTCTGTTGTTATCTTATCTACTTATCTATCTCTATCTATCTATCTATCATCTACCTATCTATCTCTTCTATCTATCTCATCTATCTATTATCTATCCTTCTATCTATCTATCTATCTATCTATCTATCTATCTTCTCTGTCTTATACTATCCTGTCTATCTATCGGTAGTACATATCTATCTCTCTACTATCTATCATCTCATCTATCTATCTAGATATACTATTATCATAATCTATCTCTGACATCTATCTTCATCTCTATTCTATCTCTATCTATCATCTGCTAATTATCTACCTGTCGTATGTTCTGTCTGACTGTCTGTCTCTAAGCTATCTATCTATCTATGCTATATCTTCGTCTATTACTATCGATCTATCTCTGCTATATCTATCTATCTCTGATATATCTATCTCTGCTATCTCTGCTATCTTATTATCTATCTATCTATCTATCTACTACATTATCTATCATCTATCTCTGCTATATATCTATCTCTGCCTATATATCTATCTATCTATCTCTGCTATTATCTATCTATCTATCTATCTATCTATCTATTATCTCTGTATATCTGTCTTGCTATTATCTACTATCTCTGCTATCTATCTATCTGTTGCGATCTTATCTATCTTCTTTACTATCTATCTATCGATATGTATCTATCTGTTCTGATCTGTCTATCTGTCTTCTTATCGACTATCTATCTTCTGCTATCTATATGTTTCTACTATCTACTATCATCTCTATCTATCTACTCTATCTATTATCTGATCTATCTATCTATCATCTATCTATCTATCTCTTCTATATCATCTCATGCTATCTACTCTGATCTATTCGTACCTACTATCTATCTATCTATCTATCTATCTATATCTATCTATCTACATCTCTCTCTGATATCTATTATCTCTGCACTATCTATCTCTGCTATTCTATCTATCTTGCTATCTATCTATTCTGTCTATCTATCTATGCTTGTCTATCTCTGATCTATCTCTATCTATCGCTATTATCTATCTATTGAATCTATCTCTGATATTATATCTATCTATCATCTATCTACTATCTATAATCTATCTGCTATCTATCTATTATCATCTATATTATCTATCTATCTATCTGTCTGTTGTCTATCTATCTATCTATCTATCTATCTATCTATCGTATCTATCACTCATCTATCTATCTAGATTACATCTAGTCTAATCTAAATCTATCTATGCTATCTCTATCTCTCATCTATCTATATCTTATCTATCTGTCTGCTAACTCTATCTACTATATATCTCTATTTATCTATCTCTATCTTATCTATCTATCAATTATCATACCTATCATCTATCTCTGAGCTATTATCTATCTATCTCTGATCTATCTATCTATCTATCTCTGCTAATCTATTTATCTATCGTCTGCTATTATCTATCTATCTTTGCTATCTATCTATTCTCGTCCTATTCTACACCTATATGCTAGTCTTCTCTGTCCTATCTAAGTCACCCACCTTTATCTATCTCATCTCTTGACTATTATCGTCTATCTACAACTGTATCGAATATCTATCTCTGTTATACTATCCTATCTCTGCTATCTTCTACTGATATCTATCTAATCTACTCTGCAGACTATCATTATTATCATCTATCTATTATCTTCATCTCATCATCTGCCTATCATTCTCATGCTTATCTATCTAATCTTATCTATCTATCTATCTATCTATCTATCAATCTATCACTCTGCTTATTTCTTATATATCGTATCTCTGCTATCTATTATCTATAATCTGTCAATCTTCTACTTTATCTATCTATTGCTATCTATCTGATATGTGTATTTATCTATCGCTATGTCTATTCTTGTATCTATCTATCTGCTGATTATATCTAGTTGACTATCTGTGTGTGGGCTGCTAACTATTTCTATCTCTATCTATCTGTCTGTCTACATCTATCTTGCTATCTATCCGATCTATCTATCTTCATCTTGATCTATCATCTATCTATTCTCTGCTATCTACTGCTTATCTATCTGTCTGTCTTATACTATACTATGATCTCTATCATCTATTATCTATCTACTCTATCTAGTCTTCTATCTTGCGATCTATCTATCTATCTATTATCTATCTGATGATCTATACTATTTCTATCTATCTTATCTCTCGCTATCTATTATCTGTCTATTCTGTGCTATTTATTATCGTGTCTGTGCTGTCTGTCTGTCTGTCTGTACTGGTAAATATCTATCTATCTCTGCATATATCTGGTCTGTTAACATCTATCTATCTCTGTTATATATCTCTGCCTAGCTATCGATCTCTGCTATCTATCTATCTCTGCTATCTTCTTCTAGTCTATCTATCTATCTATCTATCTATCTATCTATCTATCTATCATCTATCAACTATCTCGCTATCTATTTATCTGCTATCTATCTATCTATCTATCTATCTATGCTAGATCTATCTATCATATCTATTTCTATCATCTATCTCTGCTATCTCTCTGCTATCTATCTATCATCTCTGCTATCGATCTATCTATCTATCTATCTATCTATCATCTTCTATCTATTTCTGACTATTATCTATCTTGCTATTTATTATCTATTTCTATCTATCTGTGCTATTATCTATCATGCTTTCTGTCTATCTGTCGTCGTCGTCTAACTATCTACTCTTGCTATCTATCTGTTGTTAACGTTATCTATCTCTGCTATCTATCTCTGCTACTCTATCTATATATCTATCTATCCTATCTATCTGATCTATCTATCGTATCACTGCTATCTATTATCTATCTATCTACTATTATCTATCTATCTATCTACTATCTATCTATTATTATCTATCATCATATCTGCTATCTAATATCTCTGCTATCTATCTATCTCTATGCTATTTATCCTATCTCTGCTATCTATCTATCTGTCTATCTATCTATCGTCTATCTCTGCTATCTATTCTATCGCTACTTATCTATATCTATCTATCATTACTATCTGACTATTATCTATTATCTATCTATCTATCTATCTATCTACATCTATCTATCTATCTAGTCGTCTGTATATCTATCTATCTTTATCTATCTATCTATCATCACTCCATTATCTATCTAGATACTACATCATATAATCTATCTATGCTATCTATCTCTGCTATCTATCATCGCTGCTATCTATCTGTCTGCTAAATAGCTATCTATCGATCTCTGCTATTTTATCATCTATCTATCTATCTATCGCTATTATCTATCTATCGATCTATCTCGATATTTATCTATCTTGTATCTATTTCTATCTCTGCTATCTATCTATCTGTGCTATTTATCTATCTATCTTTCTATCTATCTATCTGTTGCTATTTATCTATCTGTCGTCTGTCTATCTGTCTGTCTGTCGTCTACTATCTATCTATCTGCTTCTATCTGCTGCTTCTACTATCTTGCTATATCTGCTATCTATCTATATCTATCTATCGCTATCTTCTTCTATCTATCTATTCTATCTATCTATCTATCACTGCTATCTCATTATTCTATCTATTCTATCTATCTATTATCTATCAATCTATCTCTCGCTATCTATCTATCTCTGCTATCTATCTATTTGCTATTTATCTATCATGCTATCTATCTATCTGTCTATCTATCTATAGTCTATGATCTGCTATCTATCTATCGCATTTATCTATCTATTGATCTACTCTGATATTTATCTATCTATCATCTATCTTCTATCTATCTATCTATATCTATCTATCTATCTATCTATGTCTGTCTGTCTATCTATCTATCTATCTATCTATCATCTATCTATCTATCTATGTCTGTCTGTCTATCTATCTATCTATCTATCTATCTATCTATCTATCTATCACTCCATCTATCTATCTAGATTACTACTATCTATCTAATCTATCATGCTATCATCTTGCTATCATCTATTCTGCTATCTATCTGTCTGTCTAAACTAGCTATCTACATCTATCTCTGCTATTTACTAATATATATCTATCTATCCGCTATTATCTATCTATCGATTATCTCTGATATTTATCTATCTCTGCTCTATCTATCTATCTATCTATCATCTACTATCTACCTACCTACCATACTATCTAACTTTCTATCTATCTATCTTATCTATCTATCTATCTATTATCTATCTATCTGTCTGTCTGTCTATCTATCTATCTATCAATCTATCTATCACTCCATCATCTATCTAGCTACTACTATCTATCTATCTATCTATCTATCTCTGTCTATCACTACCTATCAAACCTTTTCTATCTATCTATCTATCATCTATATATTCTGTCTGTCTATCTATCTATCTCTGTTGCTGTGTCTATATATCTATCTCCCTTCTTTATCTATCTCTGTCTATCCCCACACCTATTTGCGTTGGCCTTAGAACCGTTAGCCATTCAAATTAGAAACAACCCCCAAATTAAAGGTTTACAACTCAGAGAACATTCTGCCCTAATGAGTATGTATGCAGATGATATAATATTATATTTAGCCGACCCAAAAGAATCACTCTCCAAACACTTACACCACTATCACCAAATTCAGTCCTTTTTCAGGCTTACATATCAATTGGACCAAATCCTGCATCTCTCCAATAGATGACAACATACATATACCGCACGGCAATACAATACATTAGTCCCAACAGTCACAAAATTCAAATATTTGGAATCAATATTACTAGAGCACCACAAGAATTTATGACCCAAAAACATTCTCCCCTTAATAGACCTGATTAAAATAAAATCCAGGTCTGGAAACAATCTCGCTCAATATATGGGGGAAAATCTGCTGATCAAAATAGTACTCCTCCAAAGAGTTCTATATATACCCTGCAACACAGTAGGTTTTTATCCAAACACACATTTTCAAGCAGATAGATAGTCTAATACATTCATTCCTATGGTCAACAGGAATGGCGAAAGTCAAGCTGAAAACTCTACAACTCCCTAAATCCCAAGCTGGCCTTTCATTGCCCAACTTCCAACTATACTATTTGGCAGGACAAATGAAAATACTTTATTGAATGGATAATACCCCCCTCCCCCAGACCCACAAGATACACACCCTCAATACGACACGAGAAAATGCTGCAATCCTACTTAATATGTTACCCATATCCCTGCTGAATCACAAGAAACATTCTCCCAGGTGGAGGCACCTCTACATGTACCACAACATAAGGTCTGGGCAGGCGATAAACACAACTAATCCACACCATTTGGGGAGGCGCCTCTGTGGCATAACAAAAAATACTCTGAACTGGCATCCTTTTCCCCTAGTGCTATCTGGGAGGGAAGGGGTGTCCAAATTTCTCCCAATATACAAGGCAACACCCTCAAACCGTTTGCCTACAGCAACACAATTACAACTACCCAATGCCTTCTACTTCAGATATCTCCAACTCGTCACTGTATAGGTAGAATTTAACGGCCTACAAATCCCAATGTGTGAACACACGGTTATTCAAATTATGAAAAATGATGGGGAGAGGACGCTTGGTATCATAGTGTATAGATATTGATAGGTCAGACGTATCGCGAAATCACCCGTATTATCTCCAAATGGACAAAACTTATACCCACATTAACTAGAATACTGGGATGAAATGGCAGAATACCATTACGGGCATCCCAATCAGCCAATAATAAATTAATCCAATTCTATTATACTGCATCAGTCATATTTATCCCCAAAACGAATGGCACGCATGTCCCCCGATATAGCGACGAATGCCCAAGATGCTTCGCTCGCCAAGCAGATTTTTGGCACCGTATTTGGCAATGCCCATTAATTAATCTTAACTGGAAACGGATCCTGGGGGTGCTGTCGGAATCAATACATATAAGTATCCCCCTAGAACCCCAGGTCTGCCTACTCGGGATCCTGGATGAAGAAACATGGCCAAAACACCAGGCTATATACTTACGGAAACATTATTTTACCTAGGAAGATAATTGTGTTAAATTGGATGAGTTCACAACTACCCCAAATTAAAATGTGGAAAGACTTAGTAACTAGAAATATGGCCTATATACGGGTAATATATAAAAACCGAGGAACCCTCACAAAATTTGAAAAGTATGGATTTGTGTTAAAATGTGGTAATATACTAGATTACCTGAGAATAAGAAAACAATAATACCCAGAGCTATTTGAAACAATGTACTATAATGTGCGAGGATATGATTATGTTACACTAAACAGATAATGGATGAAATGTCATGATGGATGTTATATACCCATATGCAACCCCCCCCTCCCTCCCTCCCCACAACCCTCCTATGATACTAGTAATGTATAATGTTTTAAACCAACATAAACAGACGAATTGCCTTAATAATTTATTAACATTGTATAAATGTTTGTATTCCTTTGTTAAAACAAATAAATAAACTTATAGTTTAAAAAAAAATCTATCTCATCATATCTATCTATCTATCTACCTACCTACCTATCATCTATCTACTACCTACCTACCACCTCCACCCTATCTATCTATTCTATCTATACTATCTATCCTAGATCTATCTATCTATCTCTGTTATCTATATTATCTATCTCTGTATTTATCTATCTATGCTATCTTATCTATCTATCTATCTATCTATGTATCCATCTACTCTTGCTATCCATCCATTTCTATCTATCATCTATCTATCTCTCATATCATCTCTGATCTATCTGTCTGTCCAACTATCTATCTATCTTCATTATACTATGATCTATCTATATATCTATATCTATCTATCTATCTCTGTATCTATCTTGCTATAATATGTCTGTCCACTATCTATCATCTATCTCTGCTATATATCTATCTCTGTTCTATCTATCGGCTACTCTATCTATCTATCTATCTATCTATCTATTATCTATCTATCTATCTATCTGCAATCTATCTATCTGTGTACATACTATCTATCTATCTTGTAATCTATCTATCTCTGCTCTATCTATCTATCTATCTATATCTATCTATCTATCTATCTATCTATCTATCTATCTATCTCTCTATCAATCTATCTCTGCTATGCTATCTATATATCTATCTATCTATCTATCTCTGCTGTCAATCTATCTGTGCTATCTATCATCTATCTATCTTTCTGTTGTCTGTCTGTCGTCTGTTAGCTATCTATCTATCTCTGCTATCTATCTGTCTGTCTAACTATCTATCTACTGTATATCGTCTGTCTAACTATCTATCTTATCTCTGCTATCTATCTATCTGCTATCTATCATCTTGCTATCTATCTATCTATCTATCTATCTATCGATCTTCTGTCTGTATTTCTCTGTCTGTCTGACTATCTATCTCTGCTATCTATCTATCTGTCTATCTCTGCTATCTATCTATATTATTATCTATCTATCTATCTACTATCTATCTATCTATTGATCATCTCTGATATTTACTATCATATCTATCTATCTACTACTATCTATCATACTATCTATCTATTATCTATCTATCTATCTATCTATTACCTTTCTATCTATCTACTATCTATCTAATCTTCATCTATCTATTCTTCTGTCTATCTATCTATCTATCTATCTATCTCTCTATCTATCTATCACTCAATCTATCTACAGATACGTACTATCTATCTCTGCTATCTATCTATCTCTGCTATCTATCTGTCTGTCTAACTAGCTATCTATCTCTGCTATCTATCTATCTCTGCTATTTATCTATCTATCGCTATTATCTATCTATCGATCTATCTCTGATATATATCTATCTCTGCTATCTATCTATCTCTGCTATCTATCTATCATCTATCTATCTACCTACCTACCTATCTATCTACCTTTCTATTTATCTATCATCTATCTATCTATCTATCTATCTATCTCTATCTGTCTGTCTGTCTGTCTGTCTATCTATCTATCTATCTATCTATCTATCTATCACTCCATCTATCTATCTAGCTACTACTATCTATCTAATCTATCTATCTATCTCTGTCTATCTACCTACCTATCAACCTTTCTATCTATCTATCATCTATATATCTCTGTCTGTCTATCTATCTATCTCTGTCTGTCTGTCTATATAT